>JAYMTJ010000127.1:0-18573 GCA_036897525.1 Pelargonium x hortorum
AGGCAAGTAATCTAAGACTATCATAAGTATTGTGGAAGTTTTAAGAGACTCTTAAAACATAAAATCGAAAAGTTCTGATATCGTATAGAATTGTGCTAAATTTCAAGATACTTTCAAAATATATGATTGTTTTCTTTAGAACTTTCGACGTCATTACTAAACTAAAACTATTATTCAAACTATGGAATAACAAATGTTTCCTAATTTCACTGTCACATTTTCTAATCACATTATAGTTGCATCTTAACACATCAGCCGATTGTTACCCACAATAAATATTGTACATTGACATACATCAATTCTAGGTCTACCATAATCCACAAAATATGTATTGTGAGATCGTTTTGGAATGAGAGTCGACCTATCATCTTGGATGATCAATTTTATAAAGTACACAAACAATTATATAATAAATGTTAGGTTGGATCGGCTCATATTGAATTTGAGTCAACTATATTGTGTCATATGACGTGCTTCAAATAAATTATTGGCTCAAAGCCGACTTAATCAAGTGAAATGATAAGAGTATAAAGTAAACATTTATATATCTGAATCTAGCAACATCAATTATCTACGAAGGAAAACTTTTTGAGGCATAAACTACAGGAGATTCGTAGACAAACCTAACAAAGCCTTAACAAGATGCGATTACCACACTTTCTTTGCGGTCCAGGTTGTTTACTCCCATTCATATAAGCTAAAGTTAGTGTTTGCCCCACGGAGCCATAGAAACAATATTTTTTTATTTATTTTCTTACTGGTATCTAATTTTTCAATTTTTCGTTATGATCTTACCTAAAATAGTAAAAAATAAATAAAAAATCGGTGTTAACCATAAGTGTCTTGAGTGAGCCCGCATTATGACGGTCGACACTTTTAAACCGTTCTACCACATCTAAACTAATCTCACTCGCCTCACTCCTAGAATAGTAATTGCCATATACAATGTAGATCATATTTAATTAGATATTTGTTTAGAAATATATCTTAAAAATTTTGAATTCACGATTTAGAGGGATATATATTTATAAATGCGGTTTATCTCAACAAATTTTAAATTTTGGATCCAATCAAACCGATATCACAATCTGGTTTACTGTTACATCCCACCTGATTAAGCAACGCTCACTTTTTCAAGCAATAAATCTCAGCCGTTCAGGTCTCACATCGGAGGGCCACAATAAAGTAGCAATTTATCTCTTTTTCTTGCAGAGTTAAGTATATAATTGAAATTCATTAAAAATGAGGAACTAATCGAAATAAATTTAACCGGTAATCCCAGAGTACACATGTCGGACCGTTGAAAGTGGACGACAGAGAATTCAGTGGAGTGGGACACACCAGTGATTGCCAATTGCAAATTACCAGATTCCAATCTCCATCGTTGTTGACGAGACATCATTGGTTCTCTCTTTGTCTGAAGACACACACACACACAGTTAGACAATACCAGGAAAATTCCCCAGCTATGAAAATGAAAGCTCGTCTCTTCGCACGCTCGCTCCTGGGTCGTCTCCGTTCAATCTCCTCTCTCGTCTTCGTGCTTCTTTTCTGTTCTGTTCATGGCGAAGGAGCGAACCCTTCTTCTACGCCCATCAATTGGGATCTTTACCACTCCAGGTGATCCATTTTGCTTATTTATTGCTTTTGGCGTCTTCTTCAATTGCTGAATTTGGATTTCCTGTTTTTTGTTTTGTTATTAGTTACGATTTTCACGAGATTCGGGAAGATGGGTAGTTTCCAATTTCTATTTGTCTATTTCTGGGTATGATGTAAAGATTGGATTTTTATTTTGTTTATTGTGCATCGATAATTTCTGTCCTATGTTTGGTTGGTTAGAGATGGTGGGAAAAGATAAAAACTTCAATCCTGAATTTAATGTTTTCTCGTTAATTTGAGGACCTTGACTATCATTATGCTACGATCTTTGAATTTTTCGTGTGAGTTCAATTTCAAATATTTTAGCAAGCAAAGCTATAATTGTGGCAATTGAATGCTTCTGCTTTCTTTTTATTAAGGTATTTATTGAGTGTATTAATGAGTTTTTTCGGCCATGGATATTGCAGTGGTGGTGTAATGAAAGCGGTAAAAGCAATGGTCAAACAGCACCCGGATAAACTCACTGTAGGTGGTCTCTTTTGTTCTCTGAATTTGTCGCTATACGCTAGAATTAGACTTTAATTTTACCTTTTTAAACAGTTGGAAACAATTAGAGCTGCAAATCGAGGCTACAATGCGGAGGTCGCAGTGGTAACTTATTGCCGGAATAGGCAAGCAATTGATGATAAGTCAAAGTTTAGGATCCTCCTGGTAGGTGTTCTAAACTCATGCCTGCATGTTGGGATCCCCATACGAATAGTTATCATTTCATAAGTTGTTTGCTAGGCCTCAGTTAGAAATTTCCATCTAAATTTAGTAGGAGCATAGGAGTGTATTTGGGGGATACTGTTTCCAAATTGACATGTGATGGATAGACCATCTCAGGTTGGTAATTGCTGGTTTTTTTGACAGATAATTCCTTGTCTTCCAGAGTTTTGGGCAGCACGGAAGGGAGCTCATTACATCCGAACTTGCCTTGCGGATCCTGTCACTTTTAATTGAAAATCAGTTTTTGCCAAACATGGATCCAGTTTCCTTAAACAGGACCCTTGACAAACTAGTCTTAAAGGTATCTACTGTTTTGGGACTTTTTTTTTTTTCTTCAGTTTTCACCAATAACTTGTTGAAGTTCAAAAATCATCATCTTACATAAAGTTACTTTATCGGCCCCAAAATAAGTGTTCAGTTTGATTTTTATTTTTGCAAAAAGTAAAAAGGTTAATTTTGTTAGAGTTTGACTTATGTGCTTTCCATGTGCCTTCAGTAACAGACTTTTCTTATGGATATTATTGGTAATTCATGCCTTTAAGTATGTTACTGGTATCTCCATGCGCCTTTGTTGTAACATAACCGTGCTTATTTTAGGACAGATAAATTTGGTAATTAGGACTAAATGTTTGGGAGGGAGGGAGTATAAGAAAATATTGGTCATTGGAGATTTCATAAAAATGGGATACTTTGAGCAAGTTTTTATATGACCTTATTCAGTAATGTCTATTCTAGTGGCTTCAATCTTGATTTGGTCACTACACAAATGCTTTTCAACTACAAATGTCCATTAACCTTTAGTTATTTTTGTAAATCCTCGAATCAATTTTTTTTTTTTGAAAATGTGTTAACCCCCACGTTAAAAGAGTTATTTTCTGTATTCTACTTCCAAGATATTGAAAATATTTTATGCCGACTTTCTTCATGAACATAACCTAACAGAGTTCTCAAATATTGATTACTAATATCTCATGATATTTCAGATTGTGCCAATGGAGAATCTAAACGGGCGCAAACGTGTTGAATCCGGTGATATGTGTGAGAGAAGAAATGGTAAGACATTGATTTATACATGAACAATTACTTGTGACTGTTTGTAATTGATTTTAGATACTGAAATTCTCTAGTCCATATATTTGGGCAGGGAGAGGGGTTGATCTCAACCGAAACTGGAGTGTAGATTGGGGCAAAAAGGAAAAGGTTTAATATTCTATCCATTTAATTCACTTGAAATCCTATTTTATGATCCTTATATCAGGTACAAGATGCTGAAAACTAAAAGTATTTTGGAGGGCGTGATTGGCCCAAGGGTCATTATTTTTAAGCCCTGAGAGAAGCTTCCAAGCAAAGATAGTTATGCTTATGCCATGCATTGACCTATATTGGCTTTCAAAGTAAAATATATGCTTTTAGTATTGTGTATTGAAATTGGCGATCTTGATATGCAGTTCTTTGAAAGTTTATCATTATAAATTTGTATCTTAGTTTCCCCCCCGTAGTACCTTAGTGTATTTTATAAATCTTTTAGTTGTGCTGTGTAGGTAATGTGATGGCTATTGGTATCTACTCTTAATATTGATTTGCAGTGTTCTTGTATTTCTTGTGTATGGAAAAGATAAATATAGTGCACAATCAATCAAATGAGGCTTTGACCTCAACAACTCGACTTCTTCTTCTACTTAAAAGCCAATTAAGTGGTACAGTCCAGTGTTTTTTTTTTTCTTTCCTAATTCTGACGATTCTTCAATTGTAGGATTACGATCCATATGAAGAAAATCCTGGAACTGCTCCTTTCAGCGAGCCTGAAACTCAAATAATGCGTAAACTTGCCCTTTCATTTGAGCCACACGTGTGGGTCAATGTACACTCTGGAATGGAGGTCAGTTGCAATGAGTTTAAGTTAAAGATGGATAACTTTCATATAGACTCCGTTTGGATTGTATGGGAATGAGAATCAGCAATAAGAATCCATTCCCATTCTCATGCTTAATTGACTAAATGAATGAAATATTTTTAATCCAAACAAGGGAATGGGACCCAAGCAATCCAAACGGAGCCATAATTCTAATGGTTCTTAAGTCTTGCCATGCTTTTTGCAGATCAAAGGAGTGAATATCATCTACCCTTGAATCTTTTTAGCTTTTCTGTATAGTTGTTACTTTACAGAATTATTGAATGAAATTTGTCTCTAAGATAATTGTCAACGATATATACAGGACGGGTAGCTCTAGTCTCTTCTTAAGAATGAATAAGCAGCAGTTTTTTTTTAAATTAATAATTTTTTCTCATAGCATATATGTTGTTAGTGATTCTTTTTTATCCTCTTAATAATTTTTTTGCCCGGTTAAGCTTCAAGGCATGCATATTTTATTTTCTCTTTTGCTCTCTCATAATCAGTTTGTGTTTATTCAGGCTCTATTTATGCCGTATGACCACAAAAATACAACCCCTACTGGATTGTCTTCACACCGGATGAAGTTGTTGCTTGAAGAATTGAACCATCTTCATTGCAAACACCGTTGCATGGTTGGATCGGGTGGAGGTTCTGTTGGGTGTGTATTACTTATATCGATTATCAATGATGACCTCTATTTTAGATAACACCTAAATGATTGTTTACGAATAAAAATCTTCCACTACCTTTAAACCAACCTAAGCAAGGCTGCGGTCAGTTAAAGCCCAGTTAAATATTCATTTAGTTTATGGCATGGCCAAATTACTGCTACAATCCATATTACCATGTTGGTTGTTCACACAGTGTAGTATTTGTATTCCTACATCTTGTCTGCATGTCTAAATGCATATCATTGTGGACATGGTTGACTTGTGGATTATCTTATATGCTAACTAAGTAGGTGTGAACATTGGTTTTGACTGTACAAGGTTTTCTGTATGGTTAAATTTTAGGCTTCTCGCATATGGTATACAAAATAATATTCACAAAACATGGGTTTAAAGATAGTCTGCTGATATTCTGTATGTCAGCTATTAATCTTTTATAATATGTGTACTTATTTGTTTTTTGGTATTCTGAAAACAAGTTGTATATGGTAAATTTTAGGTATCTGGCGCATGGAACAGCCACGGACTACATGTATGACATCTTAAGAGTGCCCATGTCTTTCACCTTTGAGGTTTGTAAAGTATTTTCCTCATAATTTCTTGAAGCAAACTTAACCCTTTAGAGTCCTTTAAATATATATACACACTGCACTGACAGATCTATGGAGATGGAGAAGCCTCGATAAAAGACTGCTTCAAAATGTTCAATCCTGTTGATAACACTACCTTCAATGTATGATTACTTTCTCTCTTCCCCCCTATAATATTTACAACGACTGCTTGACAATTTACAGTCTAACTCTGTGTTCTTATTGCTTTCCAGAGGGTACTGAATGATTGGTCGGCTGCATTTTTCACAATGTTCCTATTGGGACCGCGACAACTAACTGAAATCCATTCCAAGGCATTTGTGGCGAATTTGGACAAGTGGGTATCTATAGATGAGTATCTTGAAGGGTACTTGATAGAGAGGAGCAGTAGATATGGGAAGAAGATGGAAGTCCTGGAGCTTGGAATGCAGGAGATAAGAACATATTTTAGGCTCTTCTTATTGTCCTCGGTGCTTTTATTCTTCATGTTTTGTTCCAGAATTTCCAAGAGTAAGTATAATAGACCAATTGTTTCTGCCATACAGCTCTGACATTTTATTTTAATGGCTGTAGGCAGAGTTTTTTTTTTTTTGCTGCGAGAGTTATGATTGTTTTTTCATTTGTACAAGCATTAGCACACTTTTAACATTATTTTCATAGTCAAATGTAATTGTTTCTGTGCTTTTTTAGCACATCTTTTGCTCCACCTCCCCTCCCCTTATGTACACATTATAGATTCTGGGCATTTAAAGGACACGCCAGCGCTTGCAAGGTCCTTGACAAAAGCATAAAATTGGAACAAACATTATGGAAAAGATATGCTCATTCTGTACAAGTTAATGACCATGGAAATGAAAGATGACATCATATTGTATAAGAAAGGAGTTACAGAACAGTATTGACAAGACATCAAGTTTCATTACATTTGATAGACAGCAATTCTTCTATACTTTATGCTGATTAAAAAATATTTTACATCCTAAATAAGGAAAAGAGTAATAGAGTATGCAAGGGTCATGTTGAGCTTTCTTTCAGTTCATGTGCTTCGATTTCGATGTGGTGCGGTCTGTCTTCGTTCCAAAAATTGAGGAAACGCTCTTGCAGTTGAATAGTTCTCGACTTCCAAGTGAATGACACAACGTGAAAGAACTGTTCCCCCGGAAACCACCAAGTCCAGAAGATAGTAAACAATCATATTAGAGAGTGAAAGTTGTGTTGTTTATCAATTCACAATGAGTAAACCATATTCGAAATTTTGTTTCGAATTCAACAGAGAAGCCAAGAGACACTGCATTAAACAGAAGTCTCTGACAACATCAAACCGTAGCTAATCATGTAGTTTGCTTTGAAAATTCATGCTTTGCTACTATGGTTCAGTGACTGCTTCATATATCTCATGGCTGACCGTAACATGGCTTTGGCTTTGCTATCCGGAGTGCACCCGGACAAAATCATTTCTTCATACACTGCTGGGACCTGAAATCCATAACATGTTATATATGTCACCCATAATGCAGATGCTGAATGCCAACAGGTACAAAAGCAACAAACTATATTGCCATTATCTATCTTGTTCAATTTCTTCTCTTTTTCATAAAAATCCTACTCTTTAGTTGCGGAGCGTTCATCAGAAGCATATTTATAGTAAGAGATAGCGAGTCAGAGGTAACAATGTAATATGGCAATCTACAAGATTCTTAAACTTATTTACAGTTACTACTCTATTTAGAAGTATTACTGAAAGGATATAGAGCTTGAAACATAACAAGACAGATGTACATAAACAGGTATTACAAAAAAAAAAATGTTTGCAGAAAGTTGTCAGAAATAGATTGTTAACCCCCTATGGTCAAGCTTCAGTTCATCTTAACATAACTGGTCTGATAGTTGACGCTTTTGACATATAGGCATGGTGTTAAATTATTACTCCCTTTGTCATAAAATGAGTCCACTTCCCTTGTTTGATAAGTTAGTTATGCATGAATTACCAAAATATCCCTAAAATAGGTTAATTGGAATCCCTCAAGTTTTTTACCGTACAATCTTAACTAACTTATCCTTAATTTTAACAAAAACGGAAAAGTGGGCACTCATTTTGGGACAAAGGGAGTACAAAGTTATCTGCCTCCAGGACTAATACTGCATATCAGCACAGGGCAAGCCAAAATTTCTGGGCAACACGACCCAATTAGAAGTTAGAGAAATTTTAGGCACGTGCTCAGTTACTAATATTTTGCTCCCCAGAGAGCTCCAATGCAAAACATACAGCTTTTTTAGTTGAAGCACTACGAACAAGGCATTTGACTTGATTAAAAATGCCAACAGCCTAATCTCTACAACAACTATACGGTGCAGATGAAAGCTATATGCCACACATACACAGCACAATCAGGATCGGCTATGATAATGAGAAGTTGCGGCCTATCATAACTGGTCTGAGGATTAATATAAAAATCAATACCTTGTTATACTTATCAACCCGTATCAAAGTTTTCATCAATGTAGTATATGTAATAACATCTGGTTTCAAGTCCTGCAACCATAAATAATTGAAAAGATGTAAGGTGACAGATATGAAGTACTTTCTAACAATACAAGGGAGAAAACTTTGAATATTGAACAACTCACATTTTCTTTCATGTACTGCAACACAGCAAATGCTTCAGCATCTCGTCTATCTTCACCAAATGCATTGATTAATGAGTTGAGAGCTAAAATACTTGGCTGTAGGCCATCTGAGCACATGATCCGAAATGCATCTACAGCATTCTCTGACAAACCCTGACAAAACATACAATGTAAGGTAAATAATCAGTGAAAATTCTCATCTATGACAATAATTTAACCAAAACTTGAATCAGAAAGGTATATCAGGTGGGATATCAACACACAATCAAAGAATATAATAAACCAGTTGTATTTTGTGATTACCTACCAACTGTGTGCGATAGATAGACAACACAAAATTCAATTTTGCAAAAGGGCTTAGAGATGATATTGTTCTATGTAATCATAAAGTCACTAATTTAAACAGCCTTTAATACTGAGCAATTCCTTCCTAAAGGTGAGGAAAATAGTTAAGAAAAAAACTTTGTTCTGATGTCTGATAATTGCAAATGAGGCAAAAAAGAAAAAGAAAAGCTAATTAGTAGTATTCTGCAACAATAACATACCCTTTGTGCATAGGCATTGATTAAAGCATTATATGTGGTTGCTGCTGGGTGCAACCCCTGAGACTTCATGACCTCTAAGCACTCCATTGCATCCTCAAATCTTCCTGAACATCCATAGCTATCAACAAGTGTAGTGAATGTCACAGTATTGGGCATTTGTCCCAGACTCTGCATCTCCCCCAACAAATTCTTGATATCGCCCCATCTCTCCTGCTGCCCAAAAGAATTAATCATTATATTATAGGTTGTTGTGCAAGGAGTAAATCCACTCTCCTTCATTTCCTTGAACAACTCCTCTGCTCGTTCATGACGACCTGATTTGCAATGACAATCTATCAATGTATTCCACGTAACTGTATCCGGCTTAATACCCTCAGATAGCATCCGCTCAAAAGCATTCATGGCATGATCAATACAGTTATACTTCCCAAAAGTATCAATCATGACATTGTAAAATTGTCTATCGGGTTGCACCCCATTACTCTTCATGTCTTTCAATACCTGGAAGGACTTTTGCCAGTCCCCTCTGTCCCTATAGCCAGCCAAGATTCTACTATAAACAAATGAATTTGGCTGCACATTGTTGGCTTCCATTTCTTTCAAAACAATTCTTGCACTTTCCCACCTTCCTGCATTTGAGTACGCATCAATAAGAAGACTGTAAGTGAGCTCATTAGGCAACACCCCATTTCTCTCCATCTCAGACACAATAGATTCTGCATCTTTCAGATATCCATATTTAGCATACCCTCTGAGAAGTGCATTGTAACCCCGAGTCATCGGCTTCAACCCACTTTATTTCAGCTCTGCAAAAAGTGCTTCAGCTTCCTCAATTCTACCAGAATTCCCCAATGCTATCATGACGGCAACCAAAGTTCCGGATTTTAGGGTCAAGCCACTGCCCTGTGCCATAGTCAGAAGTTGCATAGCTTTGGTTGGATCACCAGCTTTGGCAAAACCCTGAACTATATCATTCAGGAGCAGCGCATTGAACTCAAGCCCATCAGACTCGATCTCCAAGTAAAGCTTCTGCAAAACCGAAGCATCAATCTTGTTGGTGCGCGTCAGGGACTTAATTATTACACTGTAGTTTATGAAATCCGGATGGTAACCATCTAGTCGCATCCTAGACATCAAATTTAGGGCTTTTTCGATGTCACCATTGCGAGCACAAGCACCAATTAGAGCATTGTAGGTCAGTGGCGTCAGCGACTGTCCCTGGGAGAGCAAAAACGCCTCGTACAGCTTCTCGGAGCGCCCCAAAGCGTGAATGAGAATCGAGTACATCAATTCGTACGAGTAGCAAAGGTTGTGCTTCTGGAGCCATGACACGACGTCGTACGCTAGACCAAGAGAGGAGGGAGAGGAGCAGAGGTTTGTGAGGAAGGAGTGCCAAACCAAACCTGGCACGGTCCTGTACGACTTGGCGAGCTCCAACTCATCCGGAGAGGAACTTGAATCGGCGTTTTCGGAGTTCGGTGGCGAGCTGGAGAGGAATTTGAGAAGCGGATTGAAGTCGTATCGGCGTTTTTGGAGGGTAACTTTGTCCTTGCCCTCGTATTCGTGGTTAAAGGTATCCGAGCTCAGAACGACTTCTCTGGAAGTGCCGTTGCCGGAGGAGGTCGACGCGACGGAGGAAATTGGCGTCTGGAAGATGGATTGGTGGCGCGGAATTGGGGAAGCAAAATGGAAGAAAGGGAAGCGAGTAGCAACTGGAGGTAAAGGCAACCGGAGCATGTTAGTATTGGCTTCTGGAGAGAGAGAAAGCGCAAGCTTTAGAGCGAGAGTGTATGTTCAGGGAACGTTATCTGTTTGTGGGATATTTTCAGGTAGTGACTTGACTGGTGAAGAAGATGAATGCATATTCTTTATCCTGCACGCACTCCACAAGATCGCGACTCATGTCCAAAGTTGCAATTAAGTAACTCACCTCTTAACATATAATTTAAGACAGTCAAATCAGAAATCGCCACGTAGTGGAAGAGAGTCGAAATATCTTTTGAACATGACGTGTCGCGTAAAAATGGAGCTGTTATAAGTATCTAACGGTTGTGGATTGAACTGAGGAGTTTAAAATCAAGAGTTCTGGCGGTAAATTAATATCTTGTTGACACGTGGCGCTGTCTTATTGGTAACGCTGCATACCTGTGAATAGCTTGCCGCAGCTGATTATGAATAATTAAATTGTTTTTTTTTTTAAAACTAAATAAACAGATTGGTATTATAACCCAAACCCTTGTCCTTCCCAAAAAAAACCCAAACCCTTGTCCTTTGCCGCTATTTGAATTAGGGTTTTGGGGAAATATTGTAACTGCAATGTCTTGCTAGCTTTGTCTCGACAAACAACGCTCCCCGAGTTGCTGCGATGGGAGGATCTCGATCTCAAGTCAATAAGTCCCACAAGACTCGCTTCGCTTCAAAAGCGTCTCGTAATCTTCACAAAACCAATGTCAAAGGTTAGTCAGTTTCTCCTTATTTCCGCTATTTCTTTGAGTGCTTTCAAGCTCTAATTGGCTTATCAAGAACCCTAGGGATTAGGCGATTAGTTTTGTTATGCTCGGCTCATTGTGCTTGTATTTGTTGATTTTCATCCAGGGTTTGGAAGTTGGATTTCTTAATTAGATTTTCTCAAAGCAAAGAGGCCCTTTTTTTTTTAGTCTCAATGAACTGCTCAGTTATTAATTAGTTATTGTTCTAGGATTGATGTAATGGTTCCTCATTTAGATTCTTAGTTGGGTTTTTGTGTTGGTGTAGGCAAGGGCAGGATTTCAAAATCTGAGCACAATGTTGGCAAGGCTGCAAGACACCAGCGGAACAGAATGGTATATCTCCCTCTTGTCATCTTGTTTCATGAAGTGCAATTATTCAGTTTCTATTTTCTTATAGCAAGCGGGTTTATTATGTAGGACCGAGAGCAGAAGCGGGCTGCCCTTCTAAAAGAGAAAAGAGCTTCTAGCGGATCAAGCAGCCCTCCTCGAGTTATTGTGAGTGAATACCTTGGCATAAGAGCTATTATAGACTTATAGTTACTGATTCTACTCATGTTCAACACCATTTGTTCCCTTCTTTTTGCATTTTTGCACAAGTTCATTGAATATTGTTTATATAGGTGTGTTATTCATCTGTTTGCTCCTGACTTCAGGTCCTTTTTGGTCTTTCTGCTTCTGTTAACCTGGATTCACTTTCCGAAGATCTTTTGAAATTATTATCCCCTGAAGGTACTGGAATTGCATCCACGACAGTGGCTTCCTCTGAGTACAAATTAAGAGCAACGGTGAGACTTCAGTACTACATTTCATAATATCATTGCCCGCTTCTTTTCATATTCAGGAGACACATGCGTTTTGATTAAAGATCAGTATTATTTCCTTGAATTTGTTAATGAAAATAGAAAATTCCATACTCATGTAATTCTTGAACAAGTTTGTGCCACAAATGTCACCTCTCTTTTATTATCATTGTATCAATTCATTTCACTGTTCTGATATCTCTTTCTCACGTGACATTACTCAATTTGTTTAATTCTTGGTAGTTGGGTGCAAAATTATGAGTTTGTAATCTGTTGCATGCATTAAAGATTAAGAAGGAATGCTGTAGAACACGATTATTTTATAGATTTGGGAGTAAACTTCTGTTCTGACTTTTACTCTCATGTTCGATAGTGTTGGTGATTTTTCAAGGAAGTCATTATTCCTATCTGAGTTTCATTAAAAGTACTAACCTAACTTATATATTCTTTAGGTATTGAAAGCGCCTCATGGAAATCTGTTGGCGTGCATGGAAATGGCAAAGGTAAGATATCACCACATATTCTTAAAGTTTTGTTGGACTAATGAAGCCTTGAGCTTTAAAAAAAATATTAATGCGGTTAATTCTATCCTAATGGCTACGTGGTTGATTTGTAGGTTGCTGATTTGATTGCTTTTGTTGCATCGACAAGTTCTTGTGAGGAAAGTGCTTTTATTGATTCATTTGGAGCTCAGTGCCTTTCTGTGTTCAGGTCTATTGGCTTTTTTTCCCCCGTTGTTTTTTTTTGCGTCAGTTTTTTATTAGTGTACTTTTGCTACACATGAAATACAAATACTCAGGTTGACAAGTTAGTTTTTGCTTGACTTGATATGAAAATAAGTTTCTTTTCACACTTGTAGGATCTACCCTCTGACCTGAAAAGAAGACAAGAGTCTAAGAAGATTTGTAGTTCTAGCCTTGCTTCTGAGTTTCCTGAGGATTGTAAGTTTTATCCAGCAGATACAAAGGATGAGCTGCACAAGGTAATTTTTTTTGGGTAATATATTCAGGTTGGTTCCTAAGAGTATTGAATGTCATTGGGCCATGGTTTTCATGGTTTGCCACCTATTTTAATATACACAACTTTAAATTATCTGGGAATTTTCTTATTTTGCTGTTTGCAGTTCATGTGGCTCTACAAGGAGCATAGGCTGGCAGTTCCTCACTGGCGTAATCAACGGCCTTACCTCATGTCCCAAAAGGTGCTTATTTTATTTCTATCTTTTTGGTAATAAATTATCACACTTGTAGTGATAATTTTATGCGGATAGGACCTAAAAGTTGTTTATTAAGTTTCCTAGATATTGTTCAAATATGAAAGTCTATTAAGAGAAAATATGTTCCCAGTATTAAAGTTTTTAATTCCTTGTTCAAACAACTGTTCATAAGTTCCAAAGATCCTCGTAGGGCTTGTTGGAAAACGTGTTTCCATATTTGATTTATTGCCCTTTTTTATGTTTCCTTGATCATATGTAATAACTACAAATGTTAAAGAGGAAAATATGATCCCAGTGCTTTTGATTTGTGTTACTTATATACTATCTCCTGATACATTTGGTTCATGTAATGCAATTTGTTCCTATGCTGATTATTTTTTCAATAATAACAGGTTGACATCATTGCCGTTGCTTGCAATCCAGGAAAATGCACACTTCTCCTCACTGGTTATCTCCGTGCCCGCAGCCTATCTGTGAACCAGCTGGTAATTTATGCAGTCTTGGGCATGAAGTTTTGAGGACTTGATAAGATGCTAATATGTATTTATTTGTCTTTCTCGCAGGTTCATGTTTCTGGTGCTGGGGACTTCCAATTGTCTAAAATTGAAACTATAAAGGATCCGGTTCCCTTACATGTAAGAAAAGGACAAGACTTAATGGAGTCAGATGAAGTACATGATGTTGAGGTACTGCCTATTCTTATTATAATATATGCATAGGAAGATAAAAAGAACAGAACCTAATTTTATTCTATTCTGACTTATTGTATTTTGTATTGTTATGTACTTGTATATATCTTTTAAAACAAATGAAATACACTATTAAAAAATTCAACAACATCCTTATTTTATATTTTAATTTAGTGTATTGGTTAACCTCTTTCATGAGAAGAGCGGAACAGAATATCAAGCCTCCCTATGCTTGTTGGCTTTGATCTTACTCCCTCTGTTTCAATGTAAATGTCATTTTAGAGTCCAAATGTTATTTCAAATTAAATGTCACTTGATTTTCCTATAATGCCCTTCATCATTCCCATAGTTAGCTAATTTAGTCTTTATAGCATTAAACAAGTAGAAAATGAGTTTAGTAATTATGAGGGATTTGTCATTGATTAAGGTTAATCAATTCATTTTTGTGTTAAAAATTCAAGAATGACACTTATATTGAAACAAAGGTAGTATAAGATAAACCAGAGGTCAAGGGCTCAAGGCTTGGTACAGCAAGAGAGCCCAAGCAATTAGAGAACTGAGACGGGCCACAACTACGATAGAACACTGCATGTATTGACAAACTATGAACATGTACTCTGGATTGATGATTTGATGTCAACCAACTCCCCAAGCTATCTATTTTCCTGTTTGTTGAATGTGGAAAGTTATTTTGGGGTTGTTCAAATGTTGCAGGTCATTCAGACCATGATTCCTGACCCTTTGAAGCAGGAGCATTTACTTGCTGAAAATGTTCCAGATCCTCTTGCAGGAGAACAGGTAGCTTTGTAATTTAGCGCCTCCTAAATATTTTTGGTTTACATGATTCAATTAACTGTAGTCTTCAGTTTTTTTTTTTTGCTAATTGGTAGAATTGTTTATGTTCGAAGTTGAGCATATATTATGTTATTTATTCATCTGGCATGAAGCGGTGTACTTTATCAAGTCTGATTATATATAGATGAACAATGCGTAAGCATTGACAGCTAGATGTGCGCCTCAGGGGCTTCTTAAAACACGGGTATAGTTTGAGTACTTGTGAAGAGAGGATTATTTCTTTCTTCTCTTCTTGGAACAAAGAATGCAAGAAAGAACTGATACATATATCAACATTGATAACTATCTATTTTCTCTCATCACTGTGTGAAATTCATATTTAACATAATAGCATTATTAATTATTTTCTCAGTATAAAAAATTACTTGACTAATCATGTTGGTAATTTTCATTCACAACTTTCCAAATTAGACATGGCCAACAGCGGAAGAAATGGCCGAGGCAGATAGATTCCAAAAAGAAAAAAAGATGAAGAGGATTCTTCCTCGAGGCACTTCAGAATACCAGGTCTGCATATATACTCGTTTAATATATTATAGTTCAAATCTCCTCTTTCTACGCTAACAAAATATCTATGTATCTCTGCCAAAGAGGGGAAAATGAAGTTTTTCTAATTGCAATTGCATACTAATTAAAACATTTCAGGCTGCTTGGATTGTAGATGATGATACATATGAGGATGATTCTCAGAGCAGTGATGATGGTATGGTATTGGATGGAGAAAGTGGTTATTCTGATCAACAAGGCACTAATAACATTCCAGACTTTGAAGATGATCGAGCATCTCTAAACTTGAGGGACTCTGATGATGAAACTGAAGCCGATACTATGATGATGGTAAGTGTTAACATACTAAAATATCATGAATATATTTCTGTTTTTTTAAGGGGTACATAACCTTTCTTTACAATATTATGTGGAAACATTCGCTATTTCAATCTGCGTTCCTCGTCAATTACATCATAGAAATTTCTTGGTTTTTAAATGCCTTGTCTTGCAGGATGGTGATAATATGACTAAAGAACAGATAGAAGATGAGATTCGCAAAATTAAAGAAGCACATGCAGCAGACGAGGGTATCTCTCCTCTCAAAACTAGAACTTGTATTTTATATGTTCTGACCAGTGATCATCATATAGTAATATAAAATTCCCTGTGATATTGTTTTGTGTGTATAATTGACTTGTTCTGTTTATAACATTATCATTCATTTTTAATTCGAATAAGGGAGCCTATACTCTTTGAATCATTGTTAATCCTTGTTTGTTTTGTGCAGAATATCCAGATGAAGTGGATACCCCAATAGATATTCCTGCAAGAAAGCGTTTTGCCAAGTATAGAGGCCTCAAGTCCTTTAGGACCTCCTCATGGGACCCCAAGGTAATTTTAACGATTTATATGATGGCAGTTAGTATTGTATACTAAAGCTGTTGCCAATTTTCATCAGGAATCTCTTCCTCCAGAGTATGCTAGAATTTTTGCATTTGATAATTTCGCAAGAACACAAAAATACGTACTCCGAAAAGCTTTAGAAATGGAGCAAGACAATCAAGATGACTGTATACCAGTTGGCTCATTTGCAAGACTTCATATAAAAGACGTGTCTATTGGTGTTGCTTCCAAAATATCCATGCTTGCCAAGACACTGCCTGTAGTAGCATGTGGCCTCATGCAGCATGAGTCCAAGATGTCTGTCCTCCATTTCAGGTTTTCCTTTTTCTTTGCCATCTTAATTCTCATGCTCATGTGTAACTTATTTGTCAACTGGCTTGGGTAAGTTGCTTAGCAATGTTGAATCTTTTTTGCTCGTAGCATAAAGAAGCACGACTCATACAGTGCCCCTATCAAAGCAAAAGAAGAATTCATATTCCATGTTGGCTTCCGCCAATTTGTAGCTAGGTAATTATTTCTACCCATCTGTAGCCATACCCATACCATTTTTTTATATTCTTTTTTGTTCAACTTCTCCAAGTAACTGTTCATACCATGTTTACTATATGTTGCAGACCAATATTTTCTTCTGAGAACATCAATTCCGACAAGCATAAGATGGAAAGGTTTCTTCATGCTGGCCGTTTTGCAGTTGCTTCAATCTATGCCCCAGTTTCTTTTCCTCCTCTTCCTTTGATAGCTGTGAAGAGTGGAGAGGACAATGGTGCACCTGCAGTTGCTGCTGTTGGGTCGCTGAAAAGTATTGACCCTGACAGGATTATTCTAAAGAAGATCATCTTAACTGGGTATGACTCTAGAACTATTCATGCTAATTGCAAGGTTTAACTTGTGATAAAGTTTGAGTTTGGTATGAGTAATTATATATACTCTTTATAAATATTTCTTGCTAATCCCCAATTCATATATGATGCAGTTACCCTCAACGTGTATCAAAGTTAAAAGCCTCTGTAAGATACATGTTTCATACCCCTGAGGATGTGAGGTGGTTCAAGGTAAAAGAACATCTGTTGCAGTCACTTTTTAATATCTTTTTTTTTCTTCTGTGCTCATGTCTTTATCAAGAGGTAGAATATATTTTTAAATTTTTAGTGAGTTTTTTACTTGGCCCAAACTTGCAGCCTGTTGAAGTGTGGACAAAATGTGGTCGCCGCGGTCGCATTAAGGAACCTGTTGGTACACATGGTATGGAGCTAATTAACCTGAAATTAATTGCTTCAAGGAATTTGGTGTTTTTGTTTCCCCATTTGGTCGCATTGTTAAAGAAATAGAAAGGATATATGCTAGATATGATATAGCTGGAATATTCTGGTTAAAAAAGAAGAGAAGGCATAGCCAAATTTGATTTTCTGGTGCTAACTTCACCTGTTGACGGCATGTGACTTGTTTTGCATTAAGGACTAGGAAATAAGATGTTTATTTATGATTAAGTATTTGGAAGAAAAGAAGGTAAAAATTAGGATTGCTGTGATGGTATTTTGATGGTTGTGGCTAGTAAACCTAGATGTATATATAGGTTTAAGTTAGTGCTGTGAAGGTCAGTGCTGTGAAGTTTAAGTTATTACTTAGGAGACTTGAGAAAGAAATTCCATTTTAGTTGGTATATATACTTGAAGAAATAAGGAGAATAAATGCTTTTATTTTTTGCTGGTTCTCCATATTACAGTTCCTGTGTTACAACAGTTGGATGCAATTGTTGCTGGTGATAAAAGTGAAATTTTAGAAGTGCTTCTTCCTTATTATTTTTGTCCTTTGGATCTTGTTGCAATTCCATCATTAGTCACTATATGGTTATGTTATGCTAAAAAAATTCAATAGCATACTGATTAGTTTTTGTTTCATTTTTTTTAGGGGCGATGAAGTGCATCCTTAACGGTGTCCTTCAGCAGAATGATACTGTGTGTATGAGCTTGTTCAAGCGTGTGTATCCCAAGTGGCCAGAACAACGGTTCCCCATTATTGATGCTTGATTATAAAGCAACACAAAACAGGATGTCGTGTCTGTCTTCGATGGGAATGAAGCTCTGGTTCAGATTATCAATTTCATGTTTGCTCGTGAAGCTATACATGCAATTGAATTACATGTAGGGTTGGGGCCCAGGCCACTTAGATCTTGGCCTCACCTTCAATTTTGTAAATTCAAAAATTAAGTAGCAAATTGTATCCTGGCTCTTTCGTTTTGGTTGGTTTGTACTGCTAGAATTACAAGAACACAAACTTCTAGCTTATTTGTTATATTATTTTGATTGAAAACTGTATTATTTAGTAATGCATAATACAAATGAACAAGAAGAAAGCTTTGACCATATACGTATAATCGAATGGGATTTCATTACAGAGGACTGGGATTGTTGGAAGCAAATTGAAGAAGCTCCTTGTGATT
>JAYMTJ010000128.1:0-18345 GCA_036897525.1 Pelargonium x hortorum
CGTCCCCTCCCCTTTCCCCCCCGTCTCTCACCACAACCGCCTCGCCACCTATCTTTTGGCTCTCACTAAGGTCTCATTCTCTCTTCCCAGGAATTAGCTGCACCACTCAATTTTAGTGCTTTTTCTATGTTTCTACTGTTCTTCCTGTTAAACTCATTTAATTTGAATATATTTTATGAATTTGGTTCCTACGAAACTGTCTTCACTGCATTTGTCAATGACAAATCATCTTAGACACTTGTGTGAACAAATTCAACTAACCGGATGGTATTATTTGTATGAATAGAACAGTCCAGCTTCCATTTTGTAATTATGGGATTTTTTTTTTTTTGGTTATATGAGTTGGTGTTAGTTTCAGTCAGACACTTGTTACATCTTTGGATGCTCTATCCTCTGAGAAACCAAAATAATCCACCATAAAAATTATCAATGAAGTTGATGTAAACACGTATTCGAGCTTATTAATCTCTTGCTGCAAGTATTTATGTTTGTGGATGGGGTGCCTATTGCCGGAGGAATGTTACGGTCTTTATAATCCGCCCACTGGGGCTAGTTTGTACTTGACCATGACAATGAATGGTAATTTATTCTCTGATGCCAAATTTTACCTTGCAGTCTTGTGATGATATTTTGGAGCCGAAATTGGATGAACTTATTAATCAACTGAGGGAAATTGGAGGCTTGCTAGATCACTGGTTAACTGATCACTTAACAAGTAGACTATCATCTCTGTCATCACCCGATGACTTGTTTAACTTCTTTAGTGATATGCGAGGTGAGCCAGTCCTGGTATCTTGCTCTTTGTTTCTCCCATCTTTTGCATAGACTTTATTTATTTACTTTTTTAATTTTATAATTCTTCTCTACGACTACTTTTTGCATCTTTGTATAACCATCTTATCAATTGTGTTTGCCGTTACTATGTTCAGGAATCCTTGGGGTCCCGGAGTCAGGTGTCCTGGAAGATGACCAGATTATTTTAGATCCAAATAGCAATCTGGGGATGTTTCTTCGTCGATGTTTACTATCTTTCAATGTGTTATCATTTGAGGTATATAATTTTTTATATGTTGAATTTTTACTGGTCCTCACTCTTGTCTAATTGAATCCAACCTCTTAAATTCTTAATGTTGGAGCTACTTATTAAGTTATACATACACACACACACACACATATCAGGTTTTGAATCACAGTTCAACTCAATTCATGCTTTACATTTCACTACTTTTTTCTTACTTATTCTTATCATACTTCACTTTCACTCAAATTGTTGTCATTTACCTAATATTGGAAGTGCTAGGAGAAAATATTTTCCGTTTACTATTTTCTCAATCTCTACAAAAACTCATTGTTGATGGGTGCCAGAGCTGATAGGATAGGTATTAAGTCAAAAACTAGGGAGAAAATCTTAGTAGCAGGTCCGATCTTTTTCCTACGGGGCTACTGAGACTCTTACATCATTTACAAAATTATTAGCTTCTAATTTGGTTGCAAGTACAACTGAGTTGAGAGATTAGAGTTGTGCTAGTTATCTGAATAAGTAAGGATGTGAGTGGGCATATAAGTGGAATATTGTCAAATGAAAGGAGGTGAGCTGAATTTTCTATGTTTCAAACTTGCGGGTGAGTTTGACTCCTGGTTTGAGTGCAAAGCATATGCTTCAGTCAGCATTTTTACTAATGATCATTCTAAGAAACACGTTTGCTTCGTATTTGACAGATATATAATGATTATTATGTGCCAATAACTTCTTTGTCCACGCTGTTGTTTCTAATTATAAAATATGTACAAGTTCATATAATACTCTATGAAGATCTATTTCATTTAGGCTAAAAATATATAAAATTTACAATTCTAGTTAAGAAAGTGGTAGCATATTTTTGTCTGTGAGTGGGTTTAAATTACCCTATACGTATGCATTGTGTTTGTGCCGTCTTTCTATATAGTTGACTAAGCTGAGATTAAGTGGAAGATGATAATAAAATTAGATTTAACTGAATTATCAGGATCTGCTTGTTTACCTGAAATGGAAGTTCAGTGTTTGATATTGTCCATGCTAGTGCTACTGTATATATTGTATTTGTTTTTCTTTCTTTCTCATGGTATGGATGGATGAGTACTTGTTCTAAAACATTTGATGCCTGCTTTTTAATAAGGATGGTTGGGTATATGTAAACATTGTTAGTAGAACAAATCAATTTTCATTTAGTTTTGAAATTTAATGCAGGGTGTATGCCACCTTTTGACAAATATAGGAATATATTGTAAGGAAGCCCTCTCAAATTGTCCTTCATATGAATTGCCCAGTTTGGATGACTCTAATAATGATTTGGAGGCACCATCAGAGTATGAAAATATGGATCTGGAGAACTTTGTTTTTGAAAAAGTGACCGAAGAATTTGAAGCAAGGAAAAGAGCTAACGAGAGAGTTCCTTTTCATCTTCATGCACCCAAAGGACTGGTTGGAGTGGTTGAAGGTATACTTCATTCAATTCTTCAAGAGATTGTATTGTTCTCTTTGCTTGTACATTTCCTCAATGTTTTAAGTCTATGGAGGTGTTACATAATCGTGCATCAGTTTTTCTAGACAGTCTGAAAATGTGCTCATGAATAATGACAAGTTTAATTCATTGGATCTGTGTATAGAGTTCTTAAATTTCCGTTCTAGAATTCTACTAAAAATGTACTCATGAAGTTATGTTGAGTATGATTCTAGATTTAAAAGTTTTTTCCCTATTGTCCAGGATTCTATTTTTTGGAATGTGGGAATTCCTAATGCATGTGGTCATTTGGTTGTCCTTGTCAATTTTACAAATACCTGTGTTGAATTCCTGGTAGTAGAAGACAACCTTTGGTATTAATCTATCCTGTGGTGTGTTTATTTGTTTAAATATCTATTCTGTCATTGTTTGAAAAATGATTTTTTTGGATGGATTCCCTTAAAGGGTATATTGATGTTTAGATGTGTATGTATATCATGTGAATGTCGGGCCCCCGCATCTTACAGAGTGGGTTTTAACTGATAAACAGATCCACTATCCACAACAATGAACTTTTCTCCACTCAAAGTCTGTATTGCTTAATCAGTACCCCCAGCTTATCTGCTAATGGTATTCAGTTTCCTAACATTACTTAGAAATATAAATTTAGGGCCATTACAAAATATTGGGGTTTTTACTCCCCCTTCTTTTATCTAATTCAATGTTAACAAGGTTAGATAAATACATTCAAATGAGTAAATTACCAAACATGCAGATGTGGAGGTTTCTGCTGATCTGAAGTTCAAACACAGTGAAAAAGTGAAAGGAGCATGCTCATATGCACTACCTATGGGTGATGCAAAAGGTCTTGATGCCAAAGGTGGAATGTTTCTCAGAACAAATTGGCAGATTCAAGGATACTTAGCAGAGCAAGCAGATGCAATTGAAAAGTAAGTGATAAGTAAACTTTTCTGTCCTTATCAAGTTATCTACTTGTTTGTGTTCAACTTCGGTTGTCATGAGTGTTCATTTATTTCCTTGTGGCAGGCATGGCAGTTCATTTCCATTAAATGGTTTTGAATTTATTTTAAGGCAGCTTCAAAAATTGGCACCTGAGCTACATCGTGTGAGTTAATTTGCTTACACAATTTTTTGTCAGTGATGCATTTAAGTATATTATGCTACAATATTATGTACTCTAATTCATGTCTACAATGGACTACGGTGCAGGTTCACTTCTTGCGTTACTTGAATAGCCTTTACCATGATGACTATTTTGCTGCTTTGGAGAACCTTCATTGCTACTTTGATTACAGGTGAATTACATATCAGCTCATTTTGTGGTTCCTTTATGTGCATGATGATATCTATTGTTGTATCTCTGGGATTCTATTGTTTATTGCTTTTGTTATTCAAACCTCTCTATGCCAAATTGAGAGGCTAAGCTCAGCCTGCTGAGCTGTCATCAAATTCAATAAGGTTACGTTTGGATTCTAGTATTTGATTTGAAATGTTGTATTTCAAATACAAATATGATGTTTAAGAAACCATATTGTGGATAGGAAGAGCTCAACTGTAAAATAAAATATATTAAGAATACTTAACTTACCTACAAATCTGCTGTTGGTATAAACCTTATATTCTTTCCCTTTGGCTGGTAAGATTGTGTATGTACTATATGTATAGGAAGTTTAGAAGGTAAAGGTAAATTATTACTCACAAACAAACTGATCCAATAATCATATGACAACAGTGCAGGGACAGAAGGATTTGATTTGGTTCCACCATCCGGTTGCAATAGTATTGGGAGATATGAAATTGCTTTGTTATGTTTGGGGATGATGCATTTCCACTTTGGGCATCCCAAGCAAGCTTTGGAGGTAAGCATGAGTTCAGAAGTTTCTGCCCATTTTGGGCAGAAATAGGGGAAGGAACCTGCCTTTTGTTCCAGGCTTCCAGCTTTATTTTTTTACCCTTTATGTTCATTCCTGGTATATCATTGTGTATGTTTCAGGTTTTCACTGAAGCAGTTCGGGTTTCTCAGCAGGTAATTCCCTGTTATGTTTTATAGTTTGGTGTGACGATAAATCTTTGTTGTACATGTGTGTAAACAAATGGTGAATGTCCCCTTCTCATGATAAAAGTTGTCATGTATTACTACCATTCAGTATGTTGTCATGCATGCTAAATTACTTTATTCTGCAATGGAACCTAATGTTTTGCATTCGTTGCAGCATAGTAATGACACTTGTCTTGCATATACTTTAGCAGCAATTTGCAACCTATTTTCAGAAGTTGGAATCTGCAGCACGACTGGAATTCTTGGATCATCAGACTTACCCATGACTAGTATAGGGACTTCACTGTCTGTCCAACAACAGTTGTATGTGCTCCTGAGAGGGTCGTTAAAAAGAGCTGAAAGTTTAAAGTTAAAACGGTTGTTGGCTTCCAATCATTTGGCAATGGCTAAGTTTGACTTAACGGTAAGAATTATCATATATTTTGGGAACTTACTATCCATAAAACAAAGTCTTATTTTTTCCACTTAAGACCATAGTAATGGTTCATTTCAATATGCATTCTGTCTTGAGTGAAACTAACTACTTCACAGTAGTTTCAAAGCAGAATTCTCACTCTTTAAGCTGCTTGAACTTGCTTATGTAACATACATTCAATCCCTTATAACATATTCTAATTAAAGAATGACGTCTCTCTTATTTAATATTATTTTCAAACAAAGGAGAAAGATTACATATATGGGAATGGGTGAGGTCGTCCTAATGTTGGGTCCAATTATTCCTTGATTTCACATTTTGCAATAAGTTGTATATAGGAAAGGATAAAAATAAAGGTAAACTGAACTGTTGTCTCGTCATGTGCAGCATGTTCAAAGACCTCTTCTGTCATTTGGTCCAAAAGCCTCCTTGAAGCTTAGAACATGTCCAATTAATGTTTGCAAGGTAATGTCTAGTCTGTTTTTTTTAATCTTTATCACATTCCCATTGCTCTGCCTGCTAAATTCGTATTATTATTTCTAATGACTTTCTTTTCTGTTATTTTTATTACAGGAATTAAGATTAAGTTCTCACTTGATTTCTGAGTTTGTATCTGAAAGTTCTGTAATGACAACTGATGGTGCTTTTAGTACTGCATGGCTTAAAAATTTACAAAAGCCAATGGGTTCATTTGTTTTGTCTCAAGAAAATGATTCTGGTAACAATTCTAATGCAATACACTTTTGTTCACAACCTAGTTCGATTCCTGGATCAGTACTTCAGTTGGTGGGTTCTTCATACTTACTTCGTGCCACAGCATGGGAGATATATGGCAGGTATCTCTTATATCATCTTGTAGTTGTAAAGTACCTGTTGCATCTATAATATTTATTGTATATCTTCTAATTCGTACCTTGTATATAAATTTGTCTTTTTTACGTCTTTTGCTAATTATTTAATTCATGTCCGCAGTGCTCCTCTTTCTCGAATCAATGCGCTGGTTTATGCAACCTGCTTTACTGATTCTTCAAGGTATTTTTCACAAATATAACAAGATTTACAAATCATGGTGCTATTTCTCAATACCCTTTTCCTACAGTATTGCATTTTTTAACCATTCAAATTCAAATTCTAACACGAGCATGATTTTCTTTTGAAATTCCACAGTTCTGCCGATGCAGCATTATCATATGCAAAGCTTGTCCAACATTTAGCAGTATTTAAAGGATACAAAGGTCAGATTAACATCTGCTGTAAATATGAAACATGTAGAGAAATATATCAGAGCTATAAATAATTTTTAGCATGCATGATATCATTACCTCCTATTTAGTTCTTTGCATTCGCATTTAGTCCCTTCTCATAACTTTGAATTTATCTAATTACAGTTGAATGTTCTGTTTGTGCTTGAACATGTTTTGGCTGAGGAGCCATGTTACAGTTTCTAGTCCTTCAAATTGAATTATCTCACCATGCATGGTTAACGAATGAAATATCTGTACGCAAGCATAGTATGCTTTTTTACTTGAGCACTTGAGTGAAATAGATATCTTTCTTTTAAACTGTTGATTTGCTTGGTTTCCACTTCTCCGTTCATTCCTAAATAAAAATTATCTGCGTAGATAAAAGATATTTAAGTTACTTCATCCAAGTTATAGGTTTCATATAAATATGGTTGTCTCTCTCTCTCTCTCTCTCTCTCTCTCTCTCATGCATGCCCATGTAACACATACAGAACCACCATTTTTCTTGATGGCTTATGTTCTTGCCTTTTGTCTTGATACTTGCAGAAGCCTTTGCTGCTCTTAAAATTGCTGAAGAGAAGTTCTTATCAGTTTCCAAATCACGGATATTGATGTTGAAATTGCAGTTGCTCCATGAACGTGCTTTGCATCGGTAAGTTGTCAAGCTTCTGAACTAGATAGGACACTTCATAAACTTCTTGGCAGCTCATTATCCTGCCAATGTGGCATGGTTTTAGTACGATATACTAAAGGTCAGTATTACAATGAATGTCATGTAGAGGACATCTGAAGCTAGCACAACAAGTTTGTGATGAGCTTGGAGTTTTAGCGTCCTCTGTCACTGGTGTTGACATGGAGATCAAGACAGAAGCAAGCCTTCGCCATGCTCGCACTCTGCTTGCGGCTAATCAGTTTAGCCAGGTTTGAAATTTTCTCGTTGAACTTCATTCTGTACAGCAATTTATTAAATCTACACAAATTATGAGAAATTCTTTTCATGTCGTGATTTACAGTAGCTTTTGGTGTTGCCACTTGCCAGTCACCACTGTAACCCTATGGGGATTTATTTGACATATTACTGCTATGTCAGCCCTCAACATTAAGCTTACTTGAGCTCCTCTACTACTTTATCTCCCCTCTTTTTATACCCTGCAACCTCTCATAACAATTTTGTAAACCCAATAACACCAGCAGAAGCTCCAGACAAGATTTTAGAGTATGTACGTACAAGCGTCAGCAAATGATCTCGTACAATCAATCTAATAGCCATGATTTGTTTTCATCTTCATCATTTCGGTGTTAATGCTTGACTTATTGGAAATATAAACAGTTGGCAATTATTAGTTTCATTAAGCTTATTAATGTTGCCATTCTTCTCATGTAAATTTTGATGCAACTCTATATGCAGGCAGCATCTGTTGCGCATTCCCTGTTTTGCATGTGCTATAAATTCAACCTGCAGGTTGAAAATGCCACTGTTCTTCTTTTGCTAGCAGAAATTCACAAGGTACAACATTTTATTTTATTTGCTTTCCCCTAACCCTCGCCTTGCTGTTTCTTTTCATTCTTTTATCAGCCTTTTGAGGTTTCTCCCCGATTCATTTACAGACGGCTAGTCAGTTTTGATAACATCTAAACAAATTTTCTATAAAATGTGTTGATATTCAGTCTGTTGCAAGAAACATTTGTATGGTTATCAAGATGGAGCTTAGTAATTTTCAATTTGGAGAACCATATGCCAAAATTTATTTATAGTAAGCTCTAAAACCTCAAGTTACTTGTTGAAGTATCCCACTTTGAAAGAATGTGGGGTTCATGATCACTTGATTTACGTCATCCACCTATCAGCTTTGGTTTTGCGGTTAGAGTAAAGTTTGAACATGATTTTAGAGCTGGTTTGGTCTCCTCGTCAATTCTTGGTCCACATCCAGGGTCCATAGTGTTGCCCGGCCTGCACGTAAGGATAGTATTGATGTATCCAGCATCGAAAGAATGTGGTTTTAATGAGCATTTGATATACTAGTTGAGCTTGAGCCATCCATCTACCAGCTTATGTTTTTAGGTTCGAGTAAAGTCTTACAGTAGTGTTGGGATTATATTAAACAATCCATAATTAATGAGAATGTGACCAATTTTCTTGTTCTTTGTGTTTTATTATAAATTTGGCTGAAGGGCATGTATATTGGAATCCTATTTTATTCCTCTTTTGAGAGATGAAGAGGACTCTAATTTGAGGGAATGGGAATGTTTGGTTCCTTATCTGAACATAATGGGTAATTTCGGTTCCTTCCAAAAAAATTAACAAAACGTTACCTAAGTTCTTACTTCCGTATTTAGGACTCTGGTGTATTATTTTGATTAATGAATGATATTTGTGAATGATGCGGATTTCGGCAGAAAAGTATTATTTGAATATGGAACCCAACACTAGAAAACAGCGTATGCAATTTCAGTTTATAATTTGTTAAGACGCTTACTTTGGTTTCTTGATGCACTGAAGTACTGTAGATCTAAATGTTTTTTTTCATTTGTTTCTGTCAGAAATCAGGCAATGCCGTATTAGGCCTTCCATATGCATTGGAAAGCCTCTCGTTTTGTCAGTCATTTAACTTGGATCTTCTCAAAGCATCAGCCACACTCACACTGGCTGAGTTGTGGCTCTCCCTTGGACCAAGCCATGCTAAAAGGGCTTCAACTCTTATACATGGTGCTCTTCCAATGATCCTTGGTCATGGAGGGTTGGAGCTCTGTGCTCGTGCCTATATTGCCGAGGCCAAATGCTACCTTTCCGATCCAAGCTTTTCTGGTTCTCATTTATTTATATAGTACAAATTTTATTTCCAAGTGCATGTTAGACTTCTAGTAGATCATTCAAGCTTGATTTTGATACAAACTAAATTTTAGTCTGCTAAATTGGGTTTAGAAAGGTAGTGCTTAAAAGTTAAAATAAATAATTAGAAAACTACTACCGTGCTGTCATCATTATCTGAGTCGTTACAAGAAAATAACAAGCTTCCTTGACCAATAGCGTTTGCTACAATGTTCTTGTTCATATACACAAATTGTTTCATGGCTTATTGCTTACAAGTTACAATCAAGCTGAGTTAAAATTTTGTTATATATTCATCCCCCCATTTTCCTTCAAAGAATGGTAAATTGTTGACTCGTCAGATGCTCTTCCAAACTAATCGCGTGGATACTTTTGCTTGGTAAGATTTTGACCAGTTTTGGAGGATTTTGAGCTGGTGTTGGATACTTTGAAACAAGCTGCTGATGAGCTTGAAGTACTTGAGGTATGTTACAAGTCATGCCTTTTTCGTACAATAATTTTGCACAACTTGTAGATCTATGTATAATATTTGGTGGTGGATAATGATAACAACATTTTGTGGAACACAGTATCATGAATTGGCAGCTGAAGCATTCTACAAAGCTTCTTCTTATTGACTGGTTGCAGATAAAATGTTATTATCTTCACTGCCTATTTGTCCTTGTACACGAAAAGTTCAACCATACAATATTATACACACAGAAAATAGTACTCTAATTTTTAGGTGCGAAAGATTCTATATAAGTATATAAGCTAGGATTCGGAATTAGTTGAGTTGTTGGCATCACATGAGTTTACTAATAATTAGGATGATTTATCATTTATTCAAATAGAGAGAAAGTAGGTAGTTACAAGTTATTTGGCTTAGACTAAATTATTAATGAGATTATGACACCTCATTAAAATTATAAATTTAACGGACAAAAGTATTTGGATGAGTATGAGTGTCATTTTAATGTATTGTCATAGTGTCATTAATGGTTTCAAACTTAGGCAAAGCTGATAAAATTATACCTCAATTCATTTTTCTCATTAATACACGCATATATACATAGAGGTGAGTCAACATGTGTAAATTTAGGTAAATCAACACTTAAAACGACGTAATTTTGAATAAATGATTGAAAGAATATCAAAACTGCGTAATTTTAGTTGTTTTTTTTTCACGTAGAAAGAATACATAAAATATTATTGAATTTGAATTTTCTTTCCTCAAAACCATTCAATTAAATTTATTTTGTTTTAATAAACATTTTATTTTCATTTTAATTATATTCTTTTGTAGTGAGGGTGGAGAAACTTTCAACCATTCATAGATGTATGTGCAAGGAAGTGGTTGTTGGCTTAATTAAAGAAGTATTTGTTAATTTCTCGGTTCATTCTTATTAAAGTCTTAGTCAACCATAATTCCAAGGTCATTTTTTATTAGTTCCTTTGAGTCATTCTTTATAGATTATGGCTAAATTATTGTCATCTGAACTTTGAGTTGAGTCCCCTTATAAAGATCAAAGAACACAAATATAAGAAAAAAAGAGTATATATTCGCACACATCAACTTTCAATTTGGTGGCACCTTAATTAATTTGTGCTGCTCAACAAGATTGTTTGAGGAACAGCTGATCTTCTATACTCTAATTAAGTAAGTAATTACTTTTATTTCATGTCTCTTGTTTGTTTTAATTACACAATCGATGATCTTAATTGGGAATATGGAAATTAACTATATATGGAAGCAAGGTCAGTGATCTTCAATCACCAGTTCATATAGTGTGTGTGTATTTGTGTGCAAAATCTTCAATCACCAGTTCATATAATGTATTTTGTATTTTCTCTGGATGATCTATTAATTAAGTTTAATATGTTCATATATTTTGTTAGAATTGAAAATTTTATATTGAATGTGTAACAAAGTTTTTCTTTTTTTGGGTGTAACATGATGTTTAATCCTGCTCAGGGTTTATTTGACTACTACATATTAGGTATTGGGGTATTAGTGGCGGTGGCTGAGGTCAAGTTTTGGTGCCGGAAAATTTAAGTTTTGAATTATCCGGTGCCAAAAAGTTTAAGTTTTGAATTATTGAATTTTCTGGTGACCCCCATGGACTTAATCTAACGCGGGTAGCGGGTTAGTTGGACTAAATTAAAAAAAAACATTCAAACCAGACTAGAGGCCAACTCCTTAATCCACATAAGTCCAAGGGGTCTTTAACCCTTTTAAAATTTAAACTTGTTTGAAACTTTACATTTGAACTTAGGTTTAAATATTTAATTTAAAAATAATACTATTTCAATTTTGAGCGTTTAATGTTATGTTAAAATTACATAACAAAAAAGCATTATATAATTCATATGAATAAAATTAAATATTTACAAGTATTATAGTTTTAAAAAAAAGAAGAAAAATGCCGTGAATCATATTATTCACAATACAATACACAACTCGAAAAATTGCTTTGGCAATATTGGATCTGAACCTCAATTCAACAACCGTGTTTATTTTCACATGTATTATAACTTTGATGAATGAAACCAACATATTAATTTCTGTATGTATGTGCACTTGTTTATGCACCTAGCAGGAAAATATGGAAGCAAGTTCAGCCAGTAATGGTAACTCAATAGTTCCTGGTGTTCTTGAAAATAGTAACTACAAAATATGGAGTAGTTGCATGGAAGACTATCTAGTAGGTCAAGATCTTTGGGATGTTGTTAGTGAACCTCATGAACCAGAAGCAATATCTAATGAGGAAGGTATTGTTGATGCATCAAAGAATATAATCAAGACTTTCAGAAAAAAAGAATGCATTGGCACTTCATGCCATTAAAATGTCATGTGGCCCATACTATCTTTCCCAACTTGCTGATTTTAAATCAGCCAATCATGCTTGGAATTTCTTGGCTGCTGCTGGATCAGTAAATACAGACGACGAAGAATCTGAAATCAATACAGAGAGCTACACAACCGATAATACTGGTACGTAATTTGCTGACAATTCGTGTACATGTGTCGTGTTATAAGTCATATATCTGTTGTATGGGTCCAGACAAACACAACTTGTTTCATAATCGCAATTTAGACGCGGCGTTGAGTTTACATAAATGACAGATGAGGTGAGTTGCAAATGATTGTTGCTCTTATTTAATGTTCACATTCTCTTATATATTTAATTAACTAGTAAGATTTAAGAGCATTGACATATTATACTACCATCAATATTTGAGTTGTCGTCTTGGGCATATTTTACAGGTTCAACATACCCTACTATAAATGTGTTGCACTTAAATCATGTTTTGTTCCTCTAATTAAAACAAACTTAAAATAATTCTGATTATCTTATTTTACCGATATTTTTTTGAAAATGTACAAGTCTTGTATATTATCAGAGAAAACCAAAGACTCAAATACTCCAGGCTTCCCAATATCTAGCATCTGACATAAAATCAACTTGCCTAACCAAAGTACGAACACAACAAAATTAACACACATTTTAGTACATATTTTTTAACAAAGAGAACGGACTGTCATTGTGGGATGGACCGAACTAGTAATTAATTTAAACCGATCTTTATTCAATTTATAGTACAAAAACCCTTTGTGAAGAGTATTATTCATTTTATACGAAAGAATATATATACTGTAGGAGACTGGAGCAGCATGGAACCGTCAGAGTTTCAACTTCAACTTTTTAAAGTTCCATCGCTTTCTGATGGCGTGGCCGAGATAATAGGTAATGTACATATATTCATTAGTATTATATGTATGCTTATGCACAAAGTTACGAAAACAATGAAAATATAGTGTGCCAACATTAATATTAATTTTTCATACATATGCAACCAAGATTGAATAATTTTTTTTTTGTACATGTGACATATATACATGATGGGATCAAGACTTTGTTCCTTATATTAAGGCTGTGATGGAAGGGGACAAGAGGATTATGAAAGTTTTCGTTGATTATCATCCTCAAGTACTCTCTGCAAAATTGTTTTACAAAGGCCGCACAACAATTCATTATGCATTACGTGAAGGACAAATAGCTATTGCAGAGTGGTTGATAGAAGAAATGAGGGCAGAGGATCTGGAAATACAAGACGAATACGGCAAGACATCTCTTGCAGTAGGAGCAAGCTACAACTATCCGGATTTGCTACCTTTGCTCAAACTTATGGTAAAAAAGAATCCCAATTTGCCCAACATTGGAACACTCCATAACATTCCTGTCCTAGTATCGGCTTATAAAGACTTCAAGGATACTACTCGCTTTCTTTATCATGTCACCGATCTAAGTGATTTTAACTCGGAGCACAACATAAATATTGCCGTCACGCTTCTCATCCACTGCATTAATATCAAATTGTTTGGTAAGATCGAATGATGATCATGAAAAAGTCTTAGTATGCACAAATAAGTGCACAAATGGTTACCGTTCTTAGGCGTTTGTGCATCTATTGTATGTATACTAGTTTGCTTACCATATTACTATACATTTAATTTTTGTACGATGAACTAATTAATATATATGTGTTCATGTGCAAAAGACATTGCAACGGTGCTTGTAAAGAGATTTCCAACTATACTTCTTCGACACAACAATCATGGGATATACCCGATACGAGCATTGGCTTCAACGTTTTCTGCTTTCTGGAACAGAATTGGGAGTAAGAATTCAAGTAAGTATGATACATTTCAGCAATTGATTCATTATTAGTTGAAATAAGTTGAAATATATAAAATATTGTTAGGCATATATGATCAATATTTGTTCCAATCCGTTTTATTTCAGCAATATTTCTATTTCATATATATGATTGGTTCAAGTACTTGATGCTGTATAAATAGTTATAATATTTTAACAAATACTCCTTCCATCCCAAAATAAGTGTCCTTTCTATTTTTGAGAAAATTGAAGGAGAAGTTAGTTAGTGTGGTATGTTTACTATTATATCCTCATGATCATGTGTTGAGAGATACTAACTAACTTTTTATAAGGATATTATTGACAATTCATGCATAACTAACTTACTAGAAAAGGAAACAAGACACATTTTGGGACAAAAATGCAAGTGAAACTTGACACTTATTTTGAGATGGATGGAGTACTAATTTCATATCTTAATAGTATTAGAGCATAGTCAATATTTTTCACATATTTAAAATGTTCAAACAAACATTAAAATGATTTTATAATTCATACTGAACAAAAAAATTTATTGATTCGAAGACGCGAAGCTATCTAAAGTATCAAATGACAAGGTATTAGAAGAAGCCCGTGCATTTCTCCAGTTGGTTTGTAGTGAGGTATCAACTTTTGATATCAAGAAGTTAGTACGTGCTGTTTATGGTGCCATGATTGAAGCTACTAAAAATGGATGTGTTGAGTTCGTTAACAAGATGCTTCAAGCTAATCCCATGCTTATTTGGGCATGTTACGACGATAAAAGCATGATTTGGTATGCGATCGAGTATAGACAAGAAAAAATTTACAACCTCATTTATGGGGTCCCTGAACAAAAGGATGCATTGCTATCTCGCGTCCGCAAAGATGGAAATAACATTTTGCATTCGGCAGCTACCTTGGCACCTTCTTCTATTGTTAAGCGTACGTCTGGTGCAGCTTTGCAAATGCAAAGAGAACTCCAATGGTTTGAGGTAAATCATTATATAAAGTTATGTTCGTGATTCTAAGTGCGTATGACAAATTCTTTTTATATTATGTGCAACGCACGATACAAATTAGTTTTTTATATATTTTCACCATCATATTAATTTAGAAGTAGATAATTTTTTTCACATAATACTAATTAAAACAAGCGATATGTAATTAATGCAGGAGGTATGTAGTATGGCTAAACCTCGATATCAAGATGATTTGAACAGTGCCGGGTTAACACCTCGTCAGCTATTTACTATAAGTCATGAAAAATTGGTAGAAGCTGGGGAGAAAGCAATGAAAGACACAGCACAATCTTGTACGGTTGTTGGTGCCCTTATTACTACTATTATGTTTGCCGCGGTGTTCACAGTTCCGGGCGGCAATAATCAAGATACAGGCTTGCCAGTGTTCTCCAGAAAAGTTATGTTCAAGATTTTTGTTATATGTGACGCGTTGTCTCTATATTCATCTACTACTTCAGTACTGGTATTTCTGGAAATCCTGACATCGCGTTTCACCGAAAATGATTTCCTCCTCAAATTACCCCGAAAACAAATGATAGGTCTATCCACTCTTTTTCTCTCCATAACAACCATGATGGTAACATTCTGCGCAGCTCTAACTATTATGCTTGATGGTCAGTTGCAGCTCATTTTACCAGTAGTGTTGGTAGCTTCTGTTCCAATTGTTTTTTTCTTGTCATCAATAACTCCCCTCCTTTATGAGATATTCATGTCCACATTCGGACCAAGTATCTTCGACCGGAATACAAAACTCCCAGACAAGAAAGAAGAGAATGACCTGAGCATTTCATTAAGTTTCAACATGGAAGAAGATTTTATAATGCCGGCTTCGGTTGGTGCTGATGATTTTTATTAATGTCTTCCATAGATTTTTCTTATTCCTGTTAAATAGCAAACTCTTGTGCTACCTTGTTTAGCAGTATATATTTTTCTTTTGTATTTCTATGCATTAGCTAGGGTTTTTATTGTATATGTGTCGTCATGTATAAATATGAAGTGAGAATATCTAAACCCAGAGTCTATCTCCAGTCTGGTCAGTCCATAATTGGCGTCTATTGCCTTGTACTTCTCTTGTATCAGTTCTACTTTAATTTCTCTAGTGTTTGTACTTTATTTTCATCCTGAAAATGTATCAATATAGTTACTTTTTGCTGATAAAAAAAAAATATATATTCGAGACAGTTTTCTAGAATTAACTACTGACAAAATGCTTAATTTGTTTTGTAGTTGGAATTAAAGCACACCAAACTTTGTGATACAGCTGCAACCTAAGTACATACAAACCCTATACCCTGTTCGAGATGACCCGACCTATGAAACTATCTTGAAAATTTTATACCATTTTATTCCTATACGATGTGTGATGGACCCTGTAAGACCTCCTATACCCTAATCAATACAACCCCTTGGGACACTTTTGTAACCTAATGCTACCATCTCGAGGGTCAAACTTTGAGATGCAAGTAGCTAGGCTTTTTCTGAGCAAGATATGTTTTTTTTTTAATAGGCAAGGTGGTCCCTTACCCCACCACCACCAAGAATGTGTTAAGTGATAATCGATCCTAAAACCTCATCCCACTCTTACAGTTGGTCCCTTACGCTCGTGGGTAAATACGCGTGAAGGTTCAAGGCATGATACACCCTGGAGGGAGCCTCCCAAACTTCAAGGTTTTTCTTATGTATGCCTAAATCTCAGTATGAGTCTTCGAAAAGCTGGAATTTCTTAATTCAATTTTTGGTTATTGCCCACGAATTAAAGCATTGAAAAGGATAATAATGTTTCATGAGTTGGGACCTTTGAAGCGTCTAAGGCTCAGGCAATGAGTGTAGTAGTTAAGACAATTAGTCAGAGACTGGGTGAGAAAACAGTACGTGGGGGTGGGATTAATTGGAGAAGTAGAGCCTTAATTTATTAAAGAAGAACGTGATAATAAATTGTATATATAGATGATATTTATAATGAAATATTGCATAAATGGTATAAATTGCATACATAGATGATGCACAAAATATTTGTTAGAAGCGTACTTTCAAAAAACACGTAATTGCTCTCGACATCCCTCACGATTGTAGAAGATCCTCTTCTCAAATTGTTATGAAGAACCTGAAGGATGCTGTTCATTTTTGTAGTCGCTATATCTTACAGTTTTCTAATGCGAGATAATCAACTTCAATAGGTATGTAAGCTACAAAAACCGCCAATCAGATGGTAATAGCCCCAATCCTGATTCATGGTTCCTCCCCCGATTTGAATCCGTGGACAAGAGCTCCTCATTCCCCGTCAATTTTGGGATTTAGAGGCCGGACCAGGCGGTGAGTTGCGTGCCAAAATTGCACCCGGCGGTGTCGTATGTGCAAGGGTTTACTGGCGAGAGAAGACATTTTCAGGTAATAACAGGACGGATTTTAAAATATCATTCTCATCTTCGTGTTCTTTCGAGATATTTTTTTGCCCCATTACCCCAGAAGAGGGTCGGAGATGTGTTGAGTGAAGAGCAGATTGAATATGGATGATCAGGGGACAATTGTGCAGATTTTCATAGGTATGTACTGATCCAAACTTGGCAGTTTCATTTTGCAGTTTAAAAGTTAGTTAAGTTCGTTATTTTCCGTCTATAATTGTGTTATGGACTTTAGTTAGATGGGCCTTTAGGTCTGTTGGATTGGGCTTTTGTCTGATTTTATTTTGGGTCATCAACTCGGAGCCCATTATAATGGCTCATCATGCTTCGGTTTCCTTAAAAGATGGTGAAGTGATGAAGAGCTTGATTTTGTGCTGAATCTCTTCTCCCATCCTCCATTGAAGCTTGGACTCCAAGCTTTCCTATCGAAATCTATTACTTACTATAAGTTCGTTTATTTTTTATCCTTCAATATACCCAAAAAAGAGAGACAAAAGCCTCATTATATAAGATACAAAGATGGTCCAAATGATTAATAGAAAAGTACCTGGTAACTGACTGATGATTGAAGATGTCGAAAGATGAGTTTCTTTGAATTTAATGCGATCGATTTGAATATTTATATTTAGTTTGTTCGTCGTGTGCATACAATTTTTTGTATATAAATTTTTTTTGTGAATATATCGGTCACTTAATGATATGATAAAACGTGAAAAAAGTGTAGAGTACTCAAGTACGATGATTGTGTGTCACATGATAATCGTCCTCTTTATGTTTAGTTCTTTCGTGAAAAACATCATTGTGAGTTATTTGAATAACAGTTTAACTGTCACAGTTAGTGAACAAGTGCAAGATGTGTGACAATGAGATAGACAACATTTAGTCGCCAATACCTCGTAGAATTTGAGATAGATTCTCTAGTCCAAGTATCATATTCCCAATTTCTTTTTTGTAAATAAAAAAATTATATTGTCAAGTTTGTCTTCCGAAAATGCGAAAATAACTGTTCTCTAGCTTTGAAAAAAACTTGTCTTATCAATTAAGGCACACAAATCTCACCTAATACTAGGCTCATATTCAAAACCTTCAAAAAGAAAAAAAAAATTCAAAACATTTAACACAACATGCAATGATTCAATGAATATACTTCATTCGTCTCAAAATAAACGTCACATTTTTATTTTGAGAAAAATTAAGGAGAAGTTAGTCAGTGT
>JAYMTJ010000129.1:0-18190 GCA_036897525.1 Pelargonium x hortorum
TACAACTCAAAACAACAATTTTACTAAAAGCAACTTTTGTGTATTTTTGGTATCCATAAGGATATTTAGCTGCAAGAACATTACTTCATTAAGACAATTAAAAGAAGTAGCAAAAGGGCAAAAATCAGAATTTAATACTGATGTTTACAAGAAACCCATGGAGGTAACATAGTTGGTTAAAACAAGCTGCGCGAGTGATAAAAAGTCTCGGCTTCAATCTTTAATAATATTTACGTGAATTTCATTTTTAATTACACTGATTTATTTATTTTATACGATATTTGAGGTAATTAAATAATTAAGTAACAAATTGTGCCAAAATTAAATTTTTGACGACGTGACACTTTAATACGCATTATAAACAATTTTTTGTTTATCAGGTATAATTTTTATTTATTTTTCAATAATATTATCAGGTATAAATTTTTGAAAAATTGATTCCAACATATTTTATTACCCACAGACATAATAATCTTGAAAAAAGAAAAAAAAAAAAAAAAAAAAAAGAGAGAGAAAAAAGAAGAAGTAAACAAGTCCCTAGGCTTTGGCCATGTTAGAAAACTTGGCAATTCCGCAATGTCATTTTGCGCAGAAACCGAGTACCTTCACGTAATTTCCCAAACAAAAGACATTTGTAATTTTATTTGCAAATGAGCATGAGAGCGTGACCGGGACCTATATAGCTCTCTCACACCACCACACTGCACATTTTTCTCGCATAAATCACTCAATTTTCTTCTCTTTCTGTCATTTCGTCAAACCGTCCACATCTTCAGGTCTCTCTCTGTCCTGATCGAGGGTTTCGTCTTCTCCTCTCCTCTCCTCAACAAGCCCTAATCCATTCCCAATCAATTTCGATCCTCCCTACCATTCTCCATTCTCACAAATGGTCATTCTCCGATGTCAATCCTCCTCTGCTTATCAGGTTGATCAGGCCGCCTAATTTCGCAGATAAGAATCTGCCCTATTTGCCACCATGTTCGAAGCTCACGTAAGGGTTTCTTTTCGATTTACGTCCATGAATGCACTCATATCAGTGTGTACTGCACCGTGTGTATATGTATAGATTTTAATTTTACACAGGCCTTCAATTGCCATTACAGTTTCGCTCCTTTTGATTCTTTGTTTCTGATTGCGGTTATATGGGTGGAAAATTCAGTGCGGCAAACTATTTTCATTGCACCAGTGAATTAGTGGATCCCTGAATGTCTAAATAGTTTCAAGTAGGGCAACAAGTGCTTTGCCACATTGTTCAACATTCAATTTGGTTGTGCATTTGTAGGTTGAAATGAAAATAAGTATATTTGGTATTTGGCTTACCAAATGTTTTCAGTTTGTGATGTAATTTACTACTTGATAAGCATATCTTGGTGCAGTCAAGCAAGATGTCAAAGAATGAATAACCGAACTGTCTTTTGGACCTCTGGTACTTTAAGCCATACCTACTTACTGAAGTTTTCCTGTCCTACTAGTTAAGGATCAGTTGAGAAAAGAAGAAAATATGATCACTGCTTGTCAGTGTAGCTAATTTTTGGTGGATCAAATTGGCAGCAACAGTGTAATATTAGTAAGACAGCATAAGCCATATAGTTTTGTGGATGAACTAGATGTTATTCTTAGATCTAGAGGTTCTTGAGAAGCTTACTTTGTGTGGTAGCATGTGCTGTTGTCTCTGGTTTGAATAGGCAGTTTGAATTCAAAGTAAAAAGAAATAAGGTTAATAAGGAATTGTAAGTATTCATAAAGGGGATGAAAGCAAAAGGAAGTGGAGCAATGGCTTGATAGTCTTGTTATGTTTTAGCATGTAAGTAACCACTTCCATTATTCTTTGCTATTGGTATAACTTGGTTTGTCCAAAAGATCTAATAAAGTAAGTTGCATCCCTACTTGCTGCTATTGCTGCCCCATCCCATTGTTGTAGCCACTATCTCAATTAAGTAATTAACGTTTGATTGCCACTGTCCTATGATTTTGACACCATTATCATTTCATTGTCCCCAATGTTCTTGCTATTGTCGATACTAATACCCAACACAAGAGTGCCCAATTCATTCGTGCACATTGCAACTGTAGGGTACAAATATCATCATCCATTCTAATTCACTTCACTCCACCTCTTGGATTGTTTTTGAACCTATACTGCTTCTTGCAAACTAATTGTAGCATAAAGTATATCAAGGGCCACAACATTTGTGAAGAAGGTTATAATGTGTTGTTCAATAGGGAGTAGACCTCTGTAATGCAAGCATAGCTATAGATTGATGTATGGATTATGCAACTCAAGATAACAATTGTTGATTTAATGTCCAAATAACTTGTCTTTCCTTCTTTTTCTTCTTTTACGTCCACCTTATTTGACAAGTTGAAGGGGTGAGTGAGTCAAAGTGCTGTTTAGTGATCCATCTATGTCAGCTCGTTGACCAATGTCGATTGTTCTGAAAGATCCTAATCCTAACACACTTTACATATGTTATGGTCAAAGCAGGTGAAGGTGAATTGTGAACATATAATTGGTACAAGATTTGTAAACCATACATCCTCATTATTTGGTGCTTCCATTTTGTTTGTTGTAATTATATGCTTGTTGAGATAATGGTCCTTTTGAAATAATAAAGGCCATGCGATTATTTTTCAATCATGAATATCTTTATTTTTAAATGTTTCCTGGTATATTGAGAAATGCTAAGTGAAGGTTTAGTTTTCTACTACAAGATTGTTGCACAATGCATCAGTATGGTTCTTTCACGGTTAATCAAACATGGCACTAGATATACTTTAGGTGTGCATTTGATGTAATAGTGTCAAAAAAATGAGTCCGCTATCTGTAAATATTGTTATTTGACTTCTATGAGGATACATGGACAATTTCTGTTATCCATTTGTTTAGATGAGGTGCATAGTGTTCCTTATTTATTAACTAGTAATTTTTTTTGTAATAATAGAAATCATATATTGATCATAGACGTTAATTTTTAATATTGGCTTACATATAAGTAGGGTTGTTACATATAATTTTACCCTTGGATGACCTAAAGTTGTGTTTCGAGCTTTAGAGCTTCCATACATACTTGATTTTCTTGAAGGTTATTTATATTTAATGATTTTGCTATTGTAAAATTTTGTAGTCAAAATATGTCCAAATAAATTCATATACAATAGTAACTCTTTGCCATTCTGCTTGTAGGTTCTGCATTTGCTTCGAAGATATTTAGGTGAATATGTTCATGGACTTTCGGTGGAGGCTTTAAGGATAAGTGTCTGGAATGGTATGTCTTCTAATCTTTATTAATCTTGTAGTGTATGACTAATCCTTACATGATATTTTATACTAAGATCACTACTACATACTGAAATACCAACTTACTAAGCTGCTGGACATGTGAAATATGGCGTCTTACTTGTCTTGAACATCTAATTTTACAGGTGACGTTATACTTAAAGATTTGAAATTGAAGGCGGAAGCGCTGAATTCTTTGAAACTTCCTGTTATCGTCAAAGCTGGTTTTGTTGGCTCCATTTCATTGAAGGTAATTGCATTGCCCGTTATTGCTGATTGGATATTTTAGTTGGTGGAATACTAGAATTTCTTGTTATGACTTATGATCAGTTGGATTGATGTGCTCTGATGTTTTGAATTTGTATGGAGGCATGTTGTTTAATATATTTATTAGAATATGAGCTCTGGCTATTTGAGGATTTTTTCATTGTTTTCCATGCACATCCACTTCTAGTCTGTTAAATTTAATATGTATAACCGACCTAGACAAGCCAGCCCCGTCTCTGTTAGTTCCTTCAGCTGCAGTATTTAGGGTGCATTTATTTATTTATTGTTGTATTTTTATCAAGTCTTTTTTTGGCTTGTCTTTATGTTATGCTTAGTTTGGAATAGCAGATCATGTATCATTTAGGTTGAGATATCCTTATAGTGACTGGGGAATCTTAAAACTGCATCCTTCAGCATTGTATCATGCAATATAAATTAAAATCTGGTCCGAAGCCTATGCCATGTTTCATTTTTAATCTAGACAGTAAAAGTAGCTATCATATGGCGGGAATCATTAAACTGCATCTTTTGGAAGATATGGAACTGAGAGTCTCATATCATGCAATACTAGTAAAAAACTGGTTAGAAGTCTATGCCATGTTCACAATGCCAACTTTTCTTTTTAATATAGACAGTCAAAGGTCTACTTCATGTTCATAGTATTATATTTTCCTCTCATCTTGGAGGAATTACCTTATGTATATATTTATAGATTGTAAAAGTTTTTTGATGAAAGCTCTTGTCCCAAGGTTATAGCTACAAGGAAGATTTTGAATGCAAATAGATTGAATAAAACATGCCAAACTGGGTTCCAAAAAAAAAAGTGAATCTGAAGATTTGACTTTTTGTTTCTTTGAAGCATCTTTTTCTCTTAAACCACGACTAGCAAAGATGTGGTCATTTCTTTGCTTTCTCTTGTAATCAGTGCTAACAATTGTGTCTAATTTCAGTTATTTGAAGATGATAAATAAACGTCAGCTTAATTTCAATTATAATGGTTTATATATATATATATATTGTTCGATTATAGGTTCCATGGAAAGGTTTAGGCAAAGAACCTGTTATCGTTCAAATTGATCGTATCTTCGTTCTTGCACATCCTGTCCATGATGGGCGGACTATGAAGGTATATCACTATTGTCTTTATCTCTTTCATACACAATAGTTTCCTTATTATTGACTTTTGTAGTTTATTATCTCCACAGAAGGAGGATCTCGAAAAACTTTTTGAAGCAAAACTTCAGCAGATTGAGGTGTGTAAATTGTTAATCAAATATGAAAATGTGTTCCCTTTGTCTGCGATTATTTGTGCCTCAGAATTTGTAATTCTTTTATCAATACATTTGTTCATCTAGTTTCACTGTGTTTGTATTTTGCATCATTTAATTCTCCTCAAATCCACAATGATATGATCTTTATGATTAACGTGCTTTTACTTTTTCCCTTTCGCATATTAATTAATGCTTTTAAATATTTTGTTTATTAGTATTTTATTTCTGGTAAAATAGTAGATTATTAATTGAGAAAGACGGCTGAGGTTATTGTTTAATTTGTCTATTTGGCTAGACTCTGAAAATGTCTACAGGTTGGGGTTGGGGTTTGACTTAGTTTTTTCTTCCCTTACTCACGTATGACATAAAAGACACTTTTACTGAAAGGTTAATTACAAAGACAAATATTTGGGTTTTATCGAGGGGTAATATTCTGGAGTTGGTCCCTGAAAATAATAATTCTTCTCTGTTTTCTGTTTTCTAGTTTTTTAATATATTTATCTGGATGTATATGTTTATTTATCACATTTTACATGATGAGATTGTTATTGCTAAGATACTAGTTGAAATATACTATTAAACTTCTGCAGGCATATTTATTATTAAACCTGTGTTATAATATTACTTCTTGTTTGCAATGTTAGCATGTTGGAGACTTGGCAGTGGATTTATTTCGCCTTATTGAGAAGAACCTGTAGTTTTGTATTTCTTAGTTAATTCTTACTATGTAACTTGTCGTTCTCATGAATTTTCTTGCACACATTCATTTAAGAGGAAAATGATGTCAACCACATACGCTTAATATATTAAGTGAAAATGCACATAGCCAAACTGCACGTTAATCTCTCATGAATAGGCATAGCTGCAATATTTGTTTGGAGTTCGGGTTTCAATTTTTTTTATATATATAAAAGGGCAGCCCAGTGCATGCTGGTCTCACTATTGGACTTCTTTTGAATGCGTTATTCATTTCGTTGCATTTAGTAAGAGGTATTTGCATATTTTACTTCATATTGTATCATGTGCTGTTTGTTTTATATTATTTATTTGTTTGAGTTACTTTTGTTTCTTGCAGGAGGCTGAATCAGCTACCCTTGAAGCAATAGCAAGGTCAAAGCAGGGAAGTGTAAGACTCGACTCGTACTTACCCTCACGCCTTTTGTTATGTACATTAATTTATGTTGTGAAGTGACAATGATTCTTGTGACATTTGAGTGAATTGTGTGTTTATTAACATAGGACAATGCCCAAGTTATATTACATAAGAATAAATCATGATAAATTAGGATCCCAAAATTAAACAATACGATTCACAAGGATTCTAACACCCCCCTCAAGATTGCTAGAGTATAAATATTGTTTGCATCAAAGTTGTTACATATATACTTAATTCAAGGACCTTGAAGAGACTTTGTGAATGCATCTACTAATTGATTGTTGAAGTCGATGAATTCTATAATGACGACCCTTTCGATTAAATTTTCTCTTACGAAGTGATATTCTATCTCAATGTGTTTGGTCTTCTCATGCAAAGCTTTAATTCATCTAAACGTTGCTTGAACCATACGAGCTCACATGTTATGTTGATCATTGCTCGATAGCTTGCATTAGATCTTGCCTCCACATTTTACTTGTTAGCACGAGACTAAGTTATCTCCAAATAAGACGCAATATCTTGAAGTTGACCTTTGTTCAGAAGTACATAATTCCCAATTTTGATCTGAGTAGGGACTAGTTTTCATATGCCCTTTGTTCTCATAGAGGAAACCTTTTTCATGTGCTCTTTTGATATACTTCAAAATCCCGAATGCAACTTCCCAATGAGTGAGCATTGCCTTGAGATTTTAGGAAAAAACTTACTGTGCTTATAACAAATAAGTCATCGATTATAACAAATGAGATATCGAGTCAAGTTGCTGTAAGATAGTTAAGTCTACATACCAGTCTCCAGTATATGTCTTGATCTGTCAGAGCTTCCTGCTCGTAATAGAAATTTCACATTCAGATTAATTGGTGTATTAAGTAGATTTACATCTAATAAGCTAGTTTATTCAAGAATATTTAAAGCATAATTCTGTTGAGATATTAAAATTGTACCATATTGTGCTACTCCAATTCCTAAGTTATCCAAAATCTTGGTTTGAAAATGCTTGAACAAATGATCTTTCAATTGTTGAATTTCATTGCTATCGCTCTAGGCAATAACTATATCATCGACATAAACCACCAAGTAGATGCACTGTTGTTATGATGAGCGACAATAGAAGACAAAATAATTAGCTTCACTTTGTGTCATGCTCGAATGTTTGAACCACATTGTTAAATTTACCAAACCAAACCCCTTGTAGTTTGTTTTAGAGACTTGAGAAGGTTGCAAACTAGTTCAGACTCCCATTGAGCATCAAAATCTAGGTGGTTGCTTCATATACACTTATTCCTATAAGTGTCCATGGAAAATATTGTGGTCATAGGTAATAGGATACACACATTTGCCATTTTAGCGACAATAGAAAAAGTATCCCCATAATCCAAACCAAAGGTTTGTGTTTGCTTTAGTTACTAAGTGAGCCTTGAGAGAATCAATTATTCCATCTGGGCCCACTTTGGGATTAAAAATCCACTGGCAACCAATAATAGTCTTCCTGGAGGTAACAAAACTGAATTTTAAGTGTTATTCAAGTGTAATGTTGTTGTCATTTCACCAACCATAGCTTGGTGACATTCGAGATACGAGATCGCTTTCTTGGTAGTCTTAGAAATAGAAACGAAAAAAGACTAGAAGCAAAAGTAAAATAGGTAGGAGATGATCATAATTCACAAAACGGTAAATAAGATGAGGTTTACTTGTAGATCGTGTACCTTTTTGGTAAGTTATGGAAAATTGTATGTTTGCGAGACTGGAGTAGTGGATCGCTTGATGAAGAAGGCGAGTCTTTAGAAACGTCGACATGTGAGTTGCTGATGAGGTCGACGATGATAAGTGAGCAACATAGGATCTGTGGATGAATGACAAGGTGGATCCGGCGAGAACAAGAGGGGGGAACGAGGGAGGTAAAACTTGATCGAGGGTATATGACTCCAACAAAATGACCGTGAAGAAGTCTTGGTGGTAAAAGAATGTAATGTCAGCAGACATTAAATTTCAATATAATTTAGGGGAGTTGCATTTGTACCCATTTTGAAGGCGAGAATGTTGTCAAAAATGATATTTGAGTGCATTGGGAGCTAACTTGTCTTGTCCTAGATTTAAACAATAGTTGAGAAGGAGAGAATGAAGCAACTGATTGGGAAACAATAGAGAATGAGGAATATGGTCTTTTAAAATAGAAGATGACGTACAATTAATGAGACGGCATTGAGTAAGAAGAGAGTCAACCCAGAATTAAGTGATGGTTTTCGCGTTGCCACCCATTTTGTTGATCGGTGCGAGGATAAGAAGAGTGATGTTGCATGCCACTATGGGTCTTGAATGGGCCTGGAAAGTATTCAAAGCATTATCATTGGTGTATGGTATATATACGCTTGCCAAACTGAGTTTTTATTTCAACACATTTTTTTTTCTTCTGAAAAATAGTGAATAACTCAGAACATTATTTCATGAGAAAAATTCTAGTGCGCCGAGATACAAAATGGTGAAACCTTGAAGTAGAACTAACTTGACTTGGACTCCAAACATTAGTGTGGATGAGAGAAAAAGGAGACCCAACTCAATAATTGACCCTACGAGGAAATAAACTTTGTGTATGTTTACCTTGTTGACAAGACTCACTATCAAGAGAAGACTAGGAGGACAAACCAGGAACTAACATCCGTAACTTAGAAATAGATGGATGACCAGGGATAGGATGCAAATAAGCCGGGAAGTTGTATTGGTAACAACGGGAGACGGAAATGCACCAAGATAGTTGTGTCCTTGCTACTCACGCCCTTTGCCAATCATTCGACTCATATCGAGGTTTTGCAAAAAAAAAAAAAAAACATTAGTAGGTGTGTCAGTTATAGTTGGAGAAAGGGTATTAGTGAGTCAGCTAACACATGGTTAATTGAAAGAAATTTTGGCACATATAATACAAAATCTAAAGTCAATCAATAAAGAGGGTCGCTAGCGATACACAATCTTGCTAGAGAATGATTCACGACCCCTTAAGAAAATAACAATAGTAAGGTAAAATTCTCTCGCATTACACTGATATTTGAGAGAGTTGTGTGTTTATTCACATAGGTCAATGCTCAATTTATAATACATTAGAATAAATCACAACAAAATAGGATCTCTAAAATTAAGCAACTTAGTACTATCTATTACTTATTTTCATGGATTCTAACAATTCTATTTGTTAATTTATTTATTACTCTCTCCGTCCCAAAATAAACGTCTATTTACTATTTTGGTTGGTTAGCTATGCATGAATTATCAACTATGTCTTTAAGATGAAAGAGTTTTAATTTCTGTGGTTACTGATTTGTGTCTGATACCCCACATGGAAATTATAACAAATGAATGAATATTTTTCACTTGGACTTTAATTTGTATGCATTAACTATATTCTATTATAGATGACATCCCTGTTTGTTTATATTATATGGGATGACTGTTTGGTATTCTGGCTTTCAAACCAGTTTTTTTCTATCATGCCTTGACCATTGTGTGTTATCTTGGGGATGAGTTTCTAGCTTTCAGCTAGTTTAGCATGACCTCTAGGTTTATGCTACTAGTCTAGTCAGTAGTTAGTGTGGGAATGACATATGGTTCATCATCGTAATCCTTGTGTTAAGACATTTTGAAGCCTGGAAGGAGGTCTATATATTAGATGGGTTGTAGAAGTGTAATTTAGATAGATGTTGGTCCAATTGCTCACTCAGTAATGTAGTTACAAGGTGAAGCCAATGTGGCAATGTCACTTTGCTGCCAGGACTATATGTGAAGTGAGGTCCATGAGTAGGTTGATATGCCCTAGTGTTTATGGCAGTTATGATTGAAGGGTTAGAAGATCTAAGGACCTTTTATCATTCGACTCCCCAATTCCCCTTATTTCTCACATTGTCTCAAAATTGTTATATTCTTGTGCTCAGATATAAGCTTCTTGAAATGCCTTGGAGCTTTTTCCTAAGCTTTCCGACAGATGTCCGAAACTTAGACTCGAGAATGCACAACTTAGTGTGTCTAAGTAAGTTTTTCTAGCATAATTGCTTAACAAAATAACACAATTGAACAAGGTGTTAGTAAGTTGGAGAACGGGAAAATTCGAAAGGTTACTAGTAAAAACTCTTTGTATTATAACAATAGGTTGATAGTTTCTCATTAGACCACACATTGGTCCTATAAAACTATAACCGCTCCTACTTCATAACCATGGGCTGAATGCGTGCTAAACAACTTTTATTTTGTTGAAGAGGGTGCTTTTCACCTATTTGCTGCATTTACTTCTTTAACTCTTTGATCAAGTCATTACCGAGACAAGGCTGCTGCACTCTTGCAAAGCAGCTTGGCACATATGCATGCTGCAACCTTGAGCTTAATTTAGTGCAAGCAAAACGGCAACAATGCTACACTATTTTTAACAAGCTTGCTGGTCCTTCCAGCTTGCTTAGCCAAATTTTAAGTACATTTGGGATGATTTGAACGCTACTTCTCTCGGGTCGTGACATTTTGCCTTTTGAATCTAGTTGCATGATGAATATTCTTTTCAGCTTTTGTATTCGTAAAATAATTTATTTGTTGTGTGAACCTGAATAAATGAAACACTTTATTGGAGTTGGATTACCTTTTTTTTTTTCCTCTTTGAGAGAAAACAAAACCTTTCTTACAGTTTATGGTGATTATATTGATAGCTGTTTCTTTTGCAGCCATCTACTGGAAATTCGTGGCTGGGCTCTCTGATTGCTACTATTATTGGCAATCTTAAGATAACAATCAGCAATGTACATATAAGATATGAGGATTCTGTAAGGTTAGAGGACATAAGCTTTTCATGGAGATTTACCTTGTATTTTTGCTAGAAAGGTGTCATTTTTATATGCTGAGCAAACATATGCTTTATTTATTTATTTATTTTTTGGTTCTTTAGATGTTACTTTGCTTCATCAGCAATGTACATATAAGATTTGATGATTCTGTAAGGCTAGGGGACATAAGCTTTTCATGGAGATTTAGCCTGTATTGTTGCTAGAATTGTGTCATTTTTCTATGCTTAGTAAACATATTTTTTTTAATCTCTCGGTTCTTTAGATGATACTTTGCTTCATCTTTTATCATGGCATGTGCTCTTCTTAATTTTGTGAACAAAAATTGCTGCAGTAATCCAGGATATCCATTTTCTTCGGGCATTACCTTAGCTAAGCTTGCTGCTGTTACAATGGATGAGCAGGGGAATGAAACTTTTGATACCAGTGGAGCTCTGGACAAGTTGAGGAAGGTTTGCCTCATCTTTTTTTTTTTCTCTCTTTTTCTTCCTCATAGAGCTGATTCTATGTAAAATAATGAGTACTGCAGGTGTTTTGGATTTTCAATATAAGACTAGTTGCATCCAAATGGTAACTTTTACATTTAGGAACAAATGGTCGACGTCATATATTCAAAAGGAAAGTAAACCTCACACAGATGTCATCATTGTGTTTATTTTAAACCTTGACATGATTTACTTGGAAAATTTTAACATGTTAGGACAGAACAGAACCAAGTTATATTTTTCTTCGATGTTTTAATTTGGGAAAGTATCAGTTTAGTCTTCTAAATTTAGTTTTAATTCTCTATAGCAGCAAAACTAAATGTAAATCATTCCCGATTTTGGTAGTTTTTCTTTATCTGACCAACTCTTATTTGTTTTAAGAAGTAATTATAAAAGACACCTCCAGTATTGGCCGTAAACATTTAATCGCCCTAATGAATTTTTCACGACATATTTAACTATCCTTAAGCTTACCCCCCCATTCTGATATTAACATCATCCAAGTCATCCAAGCTTCACGTAAAATGACTATTTTACCCCTAATGGCATTTCAAATTTATAAAATGAACCCTAATATATTAGAAGTGCCGGAATATCAAATTTTCATATTTCAGTAACTGAAATGTTCACATCTTTGAAAAAAAAAAAACTTTCCCTCAATCAAAATCGATCCAAAACTAACCCAAAAAAAAAATTATTTCAACACAACCATTCAAAATCAAATCAAATCCATGAAAAAAAGAAAAGAAAATCAAATGTCAAACAAATCAAAATCAGCATCTAACTAACCCACTAAATATAACTAAAATCCATTCAGAATCAGCATAATTCTCAAAATGAATTCAAAACTTTACTCAAATCTTGTAACTAGCAGCAACATGCTTCCAGCAAGACCAAACAAACCTGAAAAAGAGGGAAAATATTAGAGGAGAAGAGCATAGGTTTTGTTGAGCTCATCTGCTGGCTTGACAAGCGTATTGGCCTAATTTTAACAAATAGAGTAAGCTTAAAAGCCCACATGCATTACTATTAACATTTATAGTAAAATGTAATAAATAATAATATTCTCTGTCAGAGCAATAAGGTGATCATGACTTGAAAAAAAAAACCAAACATTACAAACCAATCAGCCTTTTGAAACAAAAAAATACTATTTATTCTCACCTTTTCTGTTTCTCAGCATACAGAGAAACTATTAATTCAAATTCAATGGTTGGGGTAAGCAATCTGTGTCCCTGAGCTGCCTTAGTATTGTAAAATTTTGGAGCATTAAGTTTTTTATTTTATTTTGGAACGTAGATAAAAAAAATTAAAAGGAACAAAGAAAAAGAATGAAAATTAGAAAATATCTTCTATGGGAAAATGTCTTCAAACTAAATGGCGTACTTTCTGAGTTTCATTTGACATCCCAAAATGACTTCCAATTTTCCATTGTAGTAAGATATTAGATAGGAGATGATTATTTTGTTTTGTTTATGGAGATTGTGAATGAGTCTTCCTTTGACTGGAAGATGACGAATCAAAAGAGATTTACTGCTAGTTATTTTCCTTGAAATAAATAGAGCCATAGTGACATGATTTTCCAAAGGATAATATAGTCTGGCGACTTAGCAGGAGAAGAATTTGATTTACTTACTATAGACAGGTGAATCAACCCAGGGAAACTTGACTCTTCCTATAGTTCTTTGATGTTTTGCAGTTCTGTGGTGAAATTGAATGGTAATGCACATGCTGTTACTTGTATTGTATATATGCTTGTTTTAGAACTTTTTCAGTAATAGATTTGTATGATATTGATACAGTCACTACATCTTGAGAGATTGGCTTTATATCACGATTCTAACAGTCTTCCCTGGAAGATAGATAAAAAATGGGAAGATCTTAGTCCCAAAGATTGGATTGAGGTTTGTTCTCTTGTCATTTAACAATTAGCTTGTTTATTGTGATGGTTATATACATATTACCTACAGTAAGATCGGGTAATCTTAAAATGGACTCATACTTTTCTTTCTTTCTATATATATGTATATTTCTAGATATTTGAAGATGGGGTAAATGAACCTTGTACGGACAGCAGAATGGTCTGTAAATGGGCTAAAAATCGCAACTTCTTGGTCTCACCTATCAATGGAATCCTTCAATATCACCGCCTTGGAAATCAAGAAAGAAATGATCCCGAGGTTCCATTTGAGAAGGCTGCTCTCGTCCTAAGTGATGTCTCTTTAAGAATTACAGAGGTTTTGATTATTTTCTTACTTTATTATGTTTTTGATTCTACTTAGTGATTCTCAGTTCTACTTTTGACTTGGAGAGAAAACAATTCAAACTCTTGACTTGCCTCGTATAATTTTTCCTTTTCTGGACTACATGTAAAAGAAAATAGGCTTGAGATATTGGTTGTGTTAGCCTCCCTGACCTTGCCACTGATTGATTTTCCTTGTTCTCTTCTCCAACTATACTTGAGGCCAAAAGCTTTGTAAATTGTTTTCCTTTGTATTCTTTCTTTCTTGCTCATCAAATTGAGTGCTAAAGTTTGTGTTGTTTGGTTTACCTTTCAGGCACAGTATCACGATTGGATAAAACTTTTGGAAGTAGTTTCTAGGTACAGAACATATGTCGAAGTTGCCCATTTAAGGCCTCTAGTGCCTGTTTCAGAAGCTCCTTATTTGTGGTGGCGTTATGCTGCTCAAGCTAGCTTGCAAGAGAAAAAAATGTGGTAATGTATTTAATTTCTGTATAATTGTATCTGATATTTGTTAGTAAAAAAAGTGTCCACTACTAAATTGTTTGTCTGAAAATAAGTGTATGCTTCCCATTTAGATAAAAAAGTTGTGAATTACCAATAATATTCTTTAGCTAAGTAGGTTCAAATCATTTGTGCTAGTCAATAAAAGCACACGATGAACAGTCAGAACACTAATGAAGTTATACATGATTTTTGTAAAAAGTCAAACAAGATACTTAATCTGCGATGGAGAAAGTACTTGCAACTGAAATAAGCCTACTGCACCATTTGAATTTTTGTCTCTAAATGCATCTGGAAATTGAGCTTTCTTTCTGATATACATATATGTTATGGAAGTTGAAACTGACTTCACTTCCCACTCCAGTTACCGATTCTCATGGGAACGAATTCAGCATCTCTGCAATCTTCGTCGGCGCTACATTCAATTGTATGCTAGTGCTCTGCAACAATTATCAAATGTTGATAATTCAGAAATTAGAGAAATTGAACGTGATTTAGATTCCAAAGTAATTCTTTTGTGGAGGTATGTGGGTTTGGTTATTCCTTGCTCTTTTCTTCTTACATCAAATTTGTTTATGATTCCAGGTAACATTTAAGAATTTTATGTCTTACAAGTGCTGAATCAAACTTGAAAACACATTAAAAAATGGCATATACGACTTTGTGAAACATAATAATGATATACAGTATTGTATACATAAAATTAGGTTCTTTATGGAAATAGTTCATGGTTTTTGGGGATCATCGTCAAACTTACTACTTCTGATCTCACTCTCTCTCTCTCTCTCGCTTTAAGAGATATGTTTTCTGTTATTTTTATATTTTAAAGAGAACATTGTCATGTTCTGTTTAGATAATATCAATTAAATTACTTGTTGGAATTGCATTATCAAAGTCTGAGCAACAAGTATTAATTTTACTACAAAAAGCACCCTAATATAAACCAAACCTATCCATGTACAATAAGATAGAAATGTTAGACAACTTTAGATAGGATAGAGTTAAGATGGAGAATATAAGCAGAGTTTTGTTAATGATTCATGTATGCGACCCCAACATTATTTGGTTAATGGTTTGGTTATTTTTGTTGTCTTCTCGTCTAAAATAAAGTATATATTTTAAATTAAAAGCTGGACTAGGATACATAATTTGTGTGTGCTTGTCCTTAGTGTATCCATATTTAATTTTCACTTTTTAATTGAGAAGACAAGTTTATCCAGCTTGTATTGTGAGTGTGTCCTTATCGAATCATGTCCTTAGCAAACTCACTAGGATCTTGACTTAAATGGTGAAACGGTTTCTCATATTTTCACTGATTGTTACTTGAAATTTATCACTTTTTGTTGCATTTATTTACGTATTTATTTAAAAAAAAAGATAAAATAGAATACACATTTATATGTCTCGTTTTTGACACGGTGTCCCCACAGAACACTTATTTTTTAATCTATCTACCTCTTCTGATGATAGTTAATTTTGTATATGGTGTTTTGCTTTAGGTTACTTGCTCATGCCAAGGTTGAATCTGTAAAGTCGAAGGAAGCAGCTGAACAGAGAAGGCTGAAAAAGAGTGGCTGGGGTTTTTTTTGTTTGTTTGTGGCAATTATGTTACTCTTTTGTTGTCTATTGGTTTCTGTTATTCTGCTGAAGGCTTTATGTACTTTGGTGAAAGTGCTTTTTGCTTTTTTTTTTTTTGTATTTGTACTAACTTTAATAGGTTTCTCGTATGCCAGGTATTCAGAGCCTGAGGATGCCGATTTTGAGGATACGTCAGAGGGAGTGCAGTTGTCAGAAGAAAGATTGACCAATGAAGAATGGCAGGCAATAAATAATTTGGTTAGTTGTCAGCCAGATGAAGAGTTGATCTCACATTCGGGAAAAGAAGGACAAAATATGGTTCAATTCCTTGTAACTGTATCCATAGGTCAGGCGGCTGCGAGGATCATAAGTATAAATGATACTGAGATTGTTTGTGGTAGATTTGAGCAGCTCCACGTGTCAACCAAGTTTAAGAACCGCAGTATTCAATGTGACGTTCTATTGAAATACTATGGTGTATCTGCACCTGAAGGTTCACTTGCCAAGGTTTACCTACTTTTATTATCTAAGTTCACGTTGTTTTCAGCGGTTATTCTATTGGCTGATCAAAGTCACATGATTTTAGATTCTGATGGTGACTTGAAAACGTTCAGGCTTTGTAGATGTTTGTTCCGTTTTCAATTTAGATATTAAACCAAGATTCATTTCCAACTCTTGGAACTTTGAACTATGTTTTATGTTTATAGCTGAAGTAAGAGCTAGTATTGTATTGAAACTTCAGTTTTCTCTTGGGTTTAATTTTTTACTTAGCTGGCTCATATATTTTGCTATTTGTTTTGTAGAGTGTCAGCAGTGAGAAGAAGATGAATGCATTGACTGCTAGTTTTGTACACTTACCTATTGGTGAGAATGTTGACTGGAGGCTGTCCGCTACAATTTCTCCATGTCATGTCACGGTGATTCCTCAGTTTTAGATCTATTAGTGTTACTCTACTTACAGTGTTGATTATGCCTGTTAAACCATCTCACATATGCTGAGATTTTGTTTTTTGCAAAATCAAAGGTTTTATTTAGTTTTCCCTATTCTTGTTGAGTATGTATGCTAGAATTCATAGTGATCTAATACTGATTGCTATCTTGTTTATAATTATAAAATAAAGAAATCTCTAGTATGGAGTGCCATTGAAGTATAGTAGTTATTGATCTAAGATCAAATTGATATTTGGCAAGCATGGTCTTTTCAAATAAAAGTTGCAGTCCAATATTTAATTTCAAGAAATATGGTTTTAGGGTATGATTGGTATTGGTCTGTTATGGATTCATTTAGTTTTTCGATAAATGAGTTTAATTTAATTTCATATTCTAGTCTATATCTCATATATAAAGGGGCCTCTCTTGTACTTATTAACACAATTAATTCACATCAATAATACACATTTAACTAAACTATTGAAATCATTAAGAATCTAAAATGGCCCTTTTAGTATGAGAGCTTAAACACTTGAGCGATAGCCCCTATGCATGTATGAATCCTGCATTGATTGTGTGCGAGTTTTAGACAAATCCATATTCCTGTTTGGCCCCTCCACCCAATCCATGCTTTAAAAGGTATCTGGAATCCATGAATGCATTACTTCACTGAACTTAGGTCCATTCATATCTGTAACCTTGGAAATGCTTTTAGTAGCATTGAATGATTAAAGTCTCATTTTCTTCTTTTTAACTCCAATATTATTTCAATGAGCAGCACGATCCCTTACATAATATGGTAAACTGAAATGAACCAAATTGTGGAATTCCAAGTAAAGAATCTAGGTTTGTTGCACCCTTCTGTTGTAGACTTGCAGTGCAATATAGATTTGGGTTATTTATAACCTTCAAATGGATATGTCCTCTCAATTCTGTCTGTGGATTGTTGCTTCATCACTATGTTGATACTGACTTCCCAAATTTGTTTATTGAATGAGATCTAGTGAAAATGAAAGCAAAAGAGTGTATTCATATCAATCAAGAAAAGTAGGAATATCATGTGAAATGATCTGCAAAAGACTTAAACATGCATGAAAGATGCATTCAACTTGTATCTTTCCTCATCATGCTAGGTTTATATAGTGCTTTTTATTTATTATAATTAAATATTACCCAGGCAATGCAAATTTGAATGTGAAGGAATTTCTAAATACTTTGTATTGTCGAAGATCTCTATTTTTATAATCTGCACCCAAGATAATATCCGGCTACTCATGTTGGTTTGTAGGTTTTGAGGGGTAGTGTTGATCGCTTTTTGGAGTTTGTGAAGAGGAGCAATGCAGTAAGCCCTACTGTTGCTTTTGAAACTGCAACTGCATTGCAGGTAATTGAAGTTCCCCTTATACTTTTCTTCATCTTTTTTTTTCCCCTCTCTAAGTAAAAGCTCTTGTAATCTCCAATGACAGATGAAGATAGAGAAGGTGACTCGTCGAGCACAAGAGCAATTGCAGATGGTGTTGGAGGAACAAAGCAGGTTCAAACTTGCTATTATTTATTTATTTATTTATTTATTTTATATTGTGGCATTGCTCCCTGTGTGGGTGTGGATGTGCCGGTATTTGTTCGGCATGTACCCACATCCATCCTTCGTAGACGTGGCTTGCGGCATCAA
>JAYMTJ010000130.1:0-18185 GCA_036897525.1 Pelargonium x hortorum
TTTCCTCTGTTTTCATCTCCTTCTTCTTCTCCATCCTTCACTCTCCACTCTCAATCTCTCCAAACAAAAATCTCCAAATTGCCACATATAAAATAGAAAACTGATAAATGTTAAAAATGACATATCACACTGCAAGTTCATATCGAAACGGCAGACTGTAGCATTAACCCGATAAACCCCATCCCAGAAACGGACACACAGTAGAGTTTGAACATTGAAGAAAACGAAGAAGATGAGTTAAACCCAAAACCCCACAGTCCCAAACTACCAGTTGCTCTATTCACCATCTATAGGGTCATCAGATGAATTGATGACACATGCCTTCTCTTCAATTCCACCAAAAATGGACCTCACGGTCTCTCACAGACCGAACCCACTTCTCTCCACGTCTTCAACCTCACTCCTCAAGCGCAGACCCAGAATTTCTCGCCGAAAACCGATATTTAGAGCTTCAGCTTTTTTGGTTCGAATAGGTTTGATGGGTCATTCTGGCTAAGTCTGACTCGCTCGGTTCGCTGCGGCTCGGAGTAGTTCTGGTCCAAATTTGGCAAGGCTGTGAAGAAAGAAATTGGGTTTAACCTGGATGCTGCTAGTGTGAAGGTGGATGAGTTTGTGGAGCAAGTGAATAAAGGAGTGAGAAAGAAACTGGGTTGAACATGGATGCTGCTAGTGTGAATGTGGATGAGTTTGTGGAGCAAGTGAATGTAGAAGTGAAGAAAGGTGAAGCTAAGTTGACTCGGTTTAGCTCGGAGTTTGTCAATTGGAATCAGTGGGAGCTTTGGAAGGTAAAGTCTTTATATTTATTTATCTTCTTCTTCTTCTTCTTCTTCTTCTTCTTCTTGTGAGAGCTTGTATGAAATGTGGAATCTTAGGAACACACATGGCAACTATGGGACATTGCACCTTGTGAAGTTTAGAGAAAATGATTCATATCATTCATTATCGGTGAAACCCAAATAGTTAAATTATATCAATCAGGATCAATATTAATCATAAATCTTAAGAATCAACTCTATCTTGATAAAATTAGATCCTTAAAACTGTGCTAATCAATCTCCCATTTCCTATTTTTTCAGTAACATCGTGGAGAAATTTTCTAGTAAGGCTAAATATTGATTGTTTGTTATTTACAGGATTTCAAGAATTGGGACCCTAAAAGAATTGGTGTCTTGGTTATCTATACTTTCGCTGTTATAATTTCTTTTAATAGAATATACATAGCAATTCGAGCTCCTTTCAGATATCTTCAAATGGAAGAGTTAACAAATGCTTATATGGAGGCATTAATTCCTGATCCATCACCTGATAATATTAAAAGGTAAGTGCACTTCTCTTTTTGCAATAGCCATCCACACAGACCAGTTAACGGTATAAATAATTTACATCCGCATAACACATAATAATGTAACAATGAAGTTTCTGTCTGCCAGTGAAAAACAATTTCTAATTCTAAGAAATATCTCCTTTAGCTCATGTCTATTACATGGTTAATAACTGCATTGATCTGTATATTTTATCTAAAACAGACTGAATAAAATATCAAAAGTAGTCATCCAATTTTTGTTATATCAGCAAGAGCATTAGTACTCAAATGTTAAAGATAAAAACCCTTGGTGATCCATTAAATACCTCTTTTGTTATTGCAGTCTATTCTATTTATGTCAAGATACATGACAACTGTTTTCAACATGAGATGGGATGTCCCATAAAAAGGGAAAGAAAAAAGAAAAAAGAAAGATGATGTTGAACCTTGGACATTAACATTAGCATGCGCTAGTAGGATTTCATAGAAGAAAATGAAGGCATGGAAGAAGAGGAGAAAAGAAACTGATAAGCCTTATTCCCTCCTTGCAGTTGCAACATTTGCCTTTTCACTTTTAAAAAATTGACATGGATCTTTTCAAGCAAGCATGTGAAGTTTAGGTGCATGAGATTGAGCATCAATGCTACTTTCTTATCCATTCAAATAGCTACAAACTTGGTTAGGAAGCTTGTTGTGCTTTTATATAATGATCGTACGACTTTTTTTGTAATTGCAGATTCAAAAAGGGGATATGGAGGAAGGCAACACCTGAAGGCCTAAAAATGAAGAAGTACATTAAAGGACTTGATGGGACACTTATTCATGACGATTCTTTTGTTGGACAAGATGCATGGGAGGATGATTCAAACCCTCCTCAGGAGAATGTCAAACAAACTATTGACAATAATGTAGGATTAACGGCAGAAGAAAATAAAGGACTGAAGGAAGATTTGGGTATCTCAGGTTAGTGTTTGTGGGTATGAATAGAAAATGATGCATACTTTGGTCTAATTTTTAACTTCTTCAAGTCCATTCTTCCTTGGTTTGTTCCATGCATATATTTTGGGCTGAAATTGACGTCTCCTTCCTAGGAACTTATGACATGCTTCAAATTCATTTTCTATCTAATAATATATGGAAAAGGTTATATGACTGACATTGCCTTTTAGGTTTGACAATCAATAGAATATATATTTGCCCACATATTGTACACTTGTGTACTGACACCTTGGACAAATATGGATACTTGGCTCAATATATCGATACTTGTGTTCATGCTGTTCAATCAGTCTATATATATTCTTCAGTGTTCAAAACCTGTTACATCTGTGAACAAACTATCCATAAACCAGTTCTTTAGTATTGTGTACATTAGCAACCTCATATAAATAGATTGGCTAAGACAGTTTCTGAATTTTTTTAGGGTAATTGTTCAAAGTGATTGCCGAACTATAGCTTTTAATGAAGTAGCAGTTAAATTTACTCTCTCAATTGATTGCTCAAACTTTGTTTTGAATCAGTCAGATGTGTATTCCTCATTTCAGTCATTTGTCTCGATCAATTTACAAAATCTGTTACTCTGTTTAGTCACATGATACACACATGATGTTTAACTCATGAAATTCTCATGTTAGCTTAAGTTTGAGCACCACAACCACTCCTAAGTTTTGAATTACCACATCTTCGTTATTATTTATTTTTGGTTAACTAAGGAAGTACATCCTTGAAATCTTTTTAGTTAGTGGTGAAGATCGGTCTATCAAGCTTGACTGTCAACCTTTTTGCATGTTAAATTTTTTTCTCTATCTTGATTTTATCAATCTCTAATCTTTTGATTGCTACCTGTCAATTAGTTTTCATTATTGTTTTTCAGATGAAGTTCAAGGAAGTAGAGGGACATGGCGTGAAAGACTTAATGCATGGAAGACTGTTCTTATAAACGAGAAGATAGCTGAGCGCTTAGGTTCCTTAAATGCCAAATATGTAGTTGATTTTGACATGAAAGAAGTTGAAAACAGTCTTCGCAAAGATGTAGTGGAAAAGGTTACTGCTACACATAGAACTAGAGCCCTTTGGATATCCAAGAGATGGTGGTGCTATCGTCCCAAACTCCCTTATACTTATTTTCTTGAAAAACTTGATTGCTCTGAGGTAAGCATCAGTCTCCTTTGTATTGTTTTGTTTGATTTCAACTTTTAGATCTATAAGTGCCTTGTTGTCCGAAAATGCATTACTTTTCAGTGTTGACTATGATGAGAGTAGTTGGTGTCCAGCCATAATTATCTGTACAAATCTTACCATTTTTCTTTCCATGATGTAGTTAAAGATTGATTAGAGAAGTTTAAAAAGAGAAATTTTATTATTCATCTTAATATGAGTGCATAGGAGAGCTGTTTGTAGGCTTGATAATTTGACTATCAATGATAACTAAAAGGAAAGCGAATAACTAAAAGATTACAATAGAGGAGATCATTGATATTAATGTAATGGAAAATCTGTATTAGTTATATTTGATATTCTGATTCATTCTCTAACAAGAGAAATGTTCAAACAATATTACGTTTAAGTTTACTAAAAATAGGCTAAGCAAGGAATGAACATGCAAAGGAGTGGGATCATTTGTTAATGATAACAAACTAGAATTAATTGTAATGTTACTCTGGTTAGATAGATAGCACTAGGGTTATTCTTCAGAAGCCCTTGAAGTTGTTATTTTCATGAGACCTTTCAAAGAAGTCTTAAATAACAAAAAGAAATGTGTTTTTTTAACTGCCAATAGGTGCTCAATTTGCCTTTTTTTTTGCTTTGCTTTGGTGGTCCAAACTGTAGGTATAACTTTCCATCGTAGTCCACTTTTTGTAATTATAGTTTATTGAAACTCTCTCTCTCCCTTCTGTGCGCTCGTAACTCGAACAATTTGGACTGCCTATAAGGGAAGTGGGCATCAAACAATGTGGTTAAGATTAAAACATGGACAATTTCGAGGAACTATCATTCAAAGTGAAAGGTTATTTTCTTGAAGATGTGATTTTAAGCAGTCCTTTTTTGCTACACTTCTTAGCTAAACAATGAGTTTTTTTCTTCTATTTTTTAAAAAAAACACATTATAGGTCAACCCAGCTTAAAAGTACCTTTAGAGACTCTAGGAAGCTCACCCAAACACTACCATGGTCATTGTACTCGGAAGATGTTGAAACTTTATTCCTGTCAAGGAGAGGAGCACATTAGGGTCCTTTTCGGCTGATGAAGAAGTTGCTTCTTAGGTAAGACAGGTGTTAGTTTTCAGCAGCTTTATAGAGGTTATCTCTCCTTCCTTAAGGTGGAAGGTGAAAGCCCGAAAGGAAAGGCTTTTCCTAAGCCTAACTTTAAGTCTTTTAGCTTTATTTCTGTTACTGCATATGTTTCTAAAGGGTGCCTCTTTGTATTTTTGTTTCTTGTAGTAGTGATATTTGTGTTTCTGTCATAAAAAACTAGGTGAGAAGTTTTGACTGGGAATGTTGTACAGGTTGCTGCTGTTGTATTTACGGAGGACCTGAAAAGATTATATATAACAATGAAAGAAGGTTTTCCGTCTGAATATATTGTGAGTATCATTTCATTTCTGGTACTTGCAAAACTAAATTTTATCTTTGGCTAGAATTAGTTGACTGAGTTTTATTTGCCAGGTTGATATTCCTCTTGATCCATACTTGTTTGAGATTATCTCTAGTTCTGGAGTTGAAGTAGATCTTCTTCAGAAGCAGCAGATCCATTACTTTATGAAATTTGCGGTCGCATTGGTGCCTGGCGTACTAATGTTGTGCTTTATCGGGGAGGCTGTTATGTTTCTTCGAATTACCTCTAAACGTATCATTCACAAAAAGTACAATCAACTTAATGATATGGCTTACGCTGAAAATTTCACCATGGTAAGGTTATTGATCTGCATTCTGCCCCTGCCTTTCCGTCTCTCTTTCCCTTCCTATTTATGTCTAGAAAAAATAAAGTTTCTAACTAGATTGTGCTTCTCCAATATCCAGCCAGTTGGAACAGTTAGTGAAACCAAGTCGATGTATAAAGAAGTTGTCGTGGGGGGTGACGTTTGGGATCTTCTCGATGAGTTGATGTTATATATGAAAAACCCCTTGCAGTACTATGAAAGAGAAGTGCCCTTTGTTCGGGTAATCTATCAGTTACAGATGGAAAAAACTCTTGGAGACTTGCTTTCAATCTCAAGTGATGTAATTTAAGGGAAATCATCTGATCACTATGTTCTGACAGGGTGTTCTTCTCTCTGGACCTCCTGGAACTGGAAAGACACTTTTTGCGAGGACTCTTTCAAAGAAAAGTGGGTTACCCTTTATTTATGCTTCTGGTGCCGAGTTTACTAGTGGATCTGGTGGACCTGCAAAAATCAATGAGATGTTTAATACTGCCAGGAAAAATGTGAGCTTTCCTCTTTAATATTTAAAATGTAATATGATGTCAGAGAATTGGATTTTCATTAAAGAATCATCCATCGGATATTGGTCCTTGATGCTAAACTCATGATCTTTAGATACATTATGCTCATGAAATGATTAATTGTTTAGATATCTTTCCCATATCTGAATTAGTAATAGCAGTATCTGTTTTGTTGGTATTGGTCAGTTCATCAAATCTATATATAAAAAAAGTGGATGCCTTTAATGGTTTCTGCTATGTATGGAAACTAAAGGTCTTGAGTGCAATTCAAAATTTTGATCTGCTTAAATCCCACCATACGTGGTTGCTTCTGTGGTTATCATTTGATATTTTGTTGAGTCTACTACAGAGTTATTAACTATGTGCAATGGGATAATTTCATTACAACTCTGAAAATGCAATTTTAATTATTCACATATCTACGCAGGCTCCTGCTTTTATATTTATAGATGAAATTGATGCTATTGCTGGGAGGCACACCAAAAAGGACCTAAGAAGAAAGTCAACATTTATGGCTCTACTTGAACAACTTGATGGAGAGTAAGTTCGGTAGTTTCAACTAAATGCATATGTTTTCCTCCACAATAACTGGAACTTCAGAAAAAAATGTAATTTCACTAGAACATGCTTGCATTAGAAAATTAGATTCCATAGAATTCACACTTGAAAAATGTGGGCACTTTGCTAGAGCAGCAGATGCTGTAATGAAACTAATTGCATGAGGAAATTTAACTTCAGGGCTTCATAGTGTATACAAATAATATATTGTGAATATTAATGTTCGATTTAAAAGTAGACAGTGCTGCCAATCCGTTCTTTTTGTGTGCTTCTCTTGTATACTTCCTACACACCTGGACTGCACAGTCTCTTACAGCCTTTTCTATTTTGATCCAATGGCTGGGCTACACAACAGGGGTAGCCCATCGCCTATTCCTGACCGCCCTACTTAACGTTAATGTAGGGATGATCTTTTTCTAGGGCTTTGGTATGCTATGCCTGTATGCCATATAAAAAAACTTTGCTGGTTGAAGCAATTATCTTATTTCAGAGCTATTCAGTGTTTTTTTCATCACTTGTTTGCTGCTAAATGGTGCAAACCTGATACTCCCTGGTGAATGTACTAGATGCCGCATGCATGTATGTTCCCTGTATTGCCTAACTTTGGGAGAAGGATTTTGCAATATACTGATATTTGTTCATGCAGCCATGCTATAATATAAATGGTTGGAACTCCTTAAGTTTTTAGTGAAGCATGGGTCTGCCTGCTAATGTTAGAGTTATTTTCGTGTATTAAATAAATAGGAGCTGTAATAGAAAGAGAGGATCAATTGAACTTTCATCACCAGAATATTATGGTTAATATTTTCTATGATATGGTTGTCTTAGGTAAATCTCTTTGGGCTATTGCTTCTGGTTCATTTAGGAATGCATCTTGAGTAGATATTAAGATAAATTGGACGGGCTGTTCTGATGTAGTCATTATTTATGTTTCTTGTTATGAAGATACATTGTTGTCTCTCTTTCATGCACGTCCCTTCTCATCTTTGTAATTTACATGTATTCTTCATCAAAAATAAATATACAGAGAGAGGAGAAAAATTTGGGAGAAGGATTTACTGTAGTGTATTGTGATTCTGGAGAAGTGATTAGAGGCGAGATGCATCTTTCATAAGTATCTAGTTCTTTATGGTAAAATGTATTGTCATGTTCAATGGCTTTTCATGTTTAGGAAGATAAAAACCGGCGTTGATCGTTTTTCGGCGAAACAAGCTGTGATATTCATCTGTGCTACTAATATACCAGAGGAGTTGGACCCTGATTTTGTTCGTCCAGGACGTATTGACCGTCGTGTGCATATTGGTCTTCCAAATGAAAAGCAACGTGTGCAAATTTTTGGTGTGCACAGTGCAGGACAACAACTTGCAGAAGATGTAGACTTTGGAAAGGCAAGTTGTTGCTAAGCAATACATAGCACTAATATATACTGATATTGGAAGATTGAAAAAATAAATTTCAATGCTAATTTGATGCGTATCAGCCTCATTGTTATCACCAGTACATGTAATATGGCATTTCTGGAGTGTAGTTATGATATAAGGTTTAACTAAGTTTTATTCAGGTTTTGACCTATTAAATCATTGAGAGGTTGTTGAAAGTTGGTTGCCACCTTTCCTTACATTAACCACCACCACCTCGCCTGCTACCAGTAGCAATATACCAACATAAGCAAAGCTTTCACTGAAATATGAGTTATCTCTGAGAACAAGGCTATCATGACCGGTCTCCTGTATATCCTACCGTGTCCCGTATAGATTAATTTTGTAATATGTATGATTAATGATGAGGAATCTAGAATATAGTCTTGTGGATTGTTTGAAAGAAAGATTGACAGGGTTCTTTCTTTCCAGTTGACCTGAGCTTCTTACCATTCTTTCTTTCTTCTACTCAACAGCTTGCCTTCCGTACTGTTGGTTATTCTGGCGCAGATATCCGAAATCTTGTAAATGAAGCAGCAATTATGGCGGTAAGTCAAACCTTCATTTTCAAGCTACACAGACATACATATATAAGTGAGCTACAAGGTATGTGATAGGTTGGAATTGATTTTGTAGGCGCAAGTTCCTTGCATGCTTTTACTAAAAGTCTGAAATATCATGTACGATTTTAATGAATAATATTACGTTAAAATGGAGTCTCTTTTTTTATTTATTGTGAAAGTAACTTACATGCTTAACTGAAAGAAGTGCCTCCCTTTTGTACCATAACCTGTCCTTCATACCACATAGGTTTCGAATCCAATATATCCACATTATTCTCAAGTTCTTACCATTGGTATATGTGGTGTTTACGTTGAATTGCAAAATGAATAATAACTGTTCTGGTCTTAAATTCAGATCAAAAGTATGAGTCTAAGGTTTCTTGGTGTGACCCTAAGCCTTTTAGCTACAGAATTATCTTCAGTTTTCTTGCATCTTGTTTCACGTTTTTGGATTACAAATTTTAGGTTAGGAAAGGACATTCAAAGATCTACCAGGAGGACATTGTTGATGTGTTAGACAAACAATTGCTTGAGGGTATGGGTGTGCTTCTTACAGAAGATGAACAGCAGAAAGTTGAAGCAAGAGTATGTGTATATGTTTTACTTTTTGTACTTGTTGAAGTGTAGTATAGTGCTACTGAGATCACAGAATTGATTTATTTAAATAACAGGTGCCTGAAGAGAAGAGGAGACTGCTCGCTGTTCACGAAGCTGGTCACATTTTATTAGCTCACTTGTTTCCTCGGTTTGATTGGCATGCATTTTCTCAGCTCCTGCCTGGTGGCAAGGTTCATAAACTGCTTTAGAACGTCTAAGTAGATCTACTTCAGTCTTCTCTGATGTGTTTCTTCTAATAGTTGTCTACTTATTCACTTATCAGGAAATTGCATTATCAGTATTTTATCCCCGTGAAGATATGTTAGGGCAAGCTTACACAACCTTTGGTTACCTGAAGATGCAAATGGTTGTAGCTCATGGTGGGCGTTGTGCTGAACGCATTGTGTATGGTGATGACATAACTGACGGAGGAAATGATGATCTCATAAAAATTACGAGGGTAATGTATTTACTTTTATATAGCAGGAGTTTAAGATGGCTGTTGTTCTTCTTACGTTAAATAGCAAACAACTGCAGTTTACTGCTGCATAACATATTTGCTTTTTTTAGAACATACTCCATTGCTCTGAAACTTTCATACATAAAGGATATATATGTGGCATTTTATGTCTTTCTGTGGCCTTTCATGTATTTGCTTTGAAAAGGAACACTTTCTAGTCTCTAAGGAAAAATAGAGTAGGAAGAAAGAGCATTGAAAAAAATCATCAAGAAAAATTGGAATTTTAGTATCCTTGGAGAGAGAGAGAGATGCTTACCAATACCAAACTCTCATGATTTCAGTAATCAATATTCAATTCTCAGATTTGTTCTGATCTTTTGGTTAGATACATATTTATGAGAGAGAGAGAGAGATGCATACCAATACCGAACTCTCATGATTTCATTAATCAATATTCAATTCTCAGATTTGCACTGATCTTTAGGTTATATACATATTTATGGTTAATATTCAATCACACTTCTACTAGGTCCTAAAAATATAAACTATAGTTAAAATACTAAATATGGACTTTTAGTATCCTTGTAGAGAGAGAGAGAGAGAGAGAGAGAGAGATGCATACCAATACCTGACACTCATGATTTCATTAATCAATATTCAATTCTCAGATTTGCTCTGATCTTTAGGTTAGATACATATTTATGGGTTTAGATTCAATCATACTTCTACTAGGTCCTAAAAATATAAACTATAGTTAAAATACTAAATATGGACTAAGAATCCTTAACTACTAAAGTGGCCAGATCCATTACAAGACTCATTTCTCCAAAAATTGCAATTCTGCTCCTGAAGGTAGAAATGGAAACGGAAGCTTTTTCCCATGACAGCATCAGTGCATGAACATGTTACCACATTTTTGAATTTTAATATCTTATATTGGGCTACGTACAAGGGCTTGGACTTCCCAAGTTAAAAGGTCAACCTTGTTAGTTGAATTTGACATTCAATTCATAATAGGTTATTAATATTTCCATCTCACACCAATGTGGGACTTTGTATATTTCATACTCAACACTTTCACTCACGTGCAAGCCTCATTTCTCTTTTTTTACTGTGAACTCCACATGTGCACAATTTGGTGTTTTTCACTTCAAAACACAAGAAGTTGATAGTTAAGATCCAATTTTTGCTTTTAAACTTACAAGGCATAAGCATCATGAGGCACCATCTGAGAGCCAAGTTCATATCTTTTATGCTTTTTAAAGGTTAGATTACATTTGGTTTCACAATCACACCATTGTTTACAGCAATATGGTGCAATGATTAACACAAACTATATTAACTCGCTAGTGAATCCACATTCTGTTTGTTCGTAGCCTACCCAACACTAGTCATGTTATTCATTAGTGCAGTGGTCATAGTTGTGTTCACGAAACCATTCTGATGGATTCACATCCTGTCTTCATTTGTTGCTTCTGGTGGTTTTTGTGTGAATGTAAAGAGTATTGGTTAATTAGTCAAGTTTGTCCACCTCATGACCTGATTCTATTGACTTCCAAAATTTGGTATCAAAAGGAATATGGACTTGACTTGCTAGTCCTTACTCCTAACCGTACTAGCATAGTTTTTGTATGCTTAGACTATATGCTGCTTTGTAACTTTATTCCATTAAATTGTCTAGTATTTACATCTGTAATTTGACCCTAGGCTACACAGTAGCCTATTGCAATGCTGTTTGGGACTACTAAGCAGCAAGAAGCCATTGTGCCAATTTGACTCAAGCACAGGTTTTACAACCAATATCTGTAGTGGTGAACTTGTGTTTCTTATTTTCTCTTTATATATCATCTTTTATTTGTCTGATCTGTCTTTGGTAACTTGAGTTAGTCTTGTTATGTTCCTAGTTTCTCAAAGCATATTCCGCTCTCTGATTGAGGTTTCTGTATTATATATGAGAAGAAATGGTTGTCATTGACATTTCTATAAGAAAAATACCTCTGCACATTTATAGGAAAAAGCACTAGCTCTCTCTCCACTACGGTTTCTGTAGCCACATTCCTTCTGTTTTGTCTTTTTAGCTTGCCAGAGAGATGGTGATTAGCCCTCAAAATAAAAGGTTGGGGCTTCTTAATTTAATAAAGAGAGTTCGACCTATTGGGCGACCGCGTCATGATGACAAATTGATAAAATACCAGGTATACTACTTGCTTTACGACTTGCAGATTTAAGCTGAAATGTGCTGCAACCCATCTCATATGTGTATGCATGCATACAATTAGATATGTTTTTCCTGCCATCTAACTCTTTATTCTCCATGGTGTCAGTGGGATGATCCTAATGTTATTCCTGCCAATATGACGCCTGAAGTGTCCGAGCTATTTACTCGAGAGTTGACAAGGGTGATCATAACTTGCTTACTTATGTTACCTTATTGTATGTTCATGTTTGGGATTGACACTAAAAGGGTAATGGTGCTTGATCGGATGTCAGATGTTTGACACATTGCCTTAAAGAGGGTTGTCATCATATCTGAATGTGGTAGCTGCTATATATCCAATTCCAATTTATATGGATTTTGGCTTGGGAAATAAAAAACATCAAAATATGTTTTTTATATGTAGGTTGTCAAGTAGTATTATACTATTATGGGTGGTTGGTTGTGACGTTTTGAGGTTTCCATTCAGTTAGCATTTGGATTATTTTGAAGGAAATGAGAAATCACATTCCTGTTGGAATGAATGAAAATGGGCTTGTGAATTAATCGAATCTACTAACTAAAACAGGTGATTTCCAGTCCCTTCAAAATAAACTAAATGCTCCCTTGATCGAATGGAAAAGTAATGCCCTTTGAATAGTTTGATTAGTCAAGAAATAGGCAAATAATAGAAGAAATGGTAAATTACAAATTCAGGATGAAGTTATATGAATGATAATTTAAGGAAGAACAAACCTACTTGCTGCTGGTATTAGTGAGGGGTATAGTTAAATAAAAAAAACAAGTTAAAAATGATGTTCTTTCTGCATTGGAGTAATTTTTGTAGTTAAATGATGTAAATATTTTATGCTTTATAATTTCTTATAAAATTATTTTTTTAAATGTGAGATTTGGTTTTGGTGGCAGTACATTGAAGAAACTGAGGAACTTGCCATGAATGGTTTGAGAGACAATAGACACATATTAGATATGATTGCGGAGGAATTATTTGAAAAATCAAGGATAACCGGATTGGTATTTTCTCACTCCTTTTATATTGGTTGCGATTAATTTATTATGATCTAGGAAATCGAACAAGCCTGACCTTGACTATCTGTATTCTGTGGTGTTCTGTTTCAATGTTTACTCCTTGTTAGAAACTCTTGAATCTTTGGTTATTTACATTATTATTCCAGTCCTTTGAAATTAGTTCAGTAGTAACTAGTAACTCTTGATGCTATTAGTTCAGGCCATTGGTTATTGTAGACAACCAACTCAACTAAAAGCTTAAACTGATAGTTGAAGGCTCAATATTAATTTTATACTCTAGCACGCCACCTCACGTACAATATTAATTGTAGGAGTGATATATGTTGGTAGTTTATTCTTTCATCATGTCATTTCAGATATTATTATGCTATGCGTGGAACACTGAGTATACGTGTGTTGGAATATATTGATTTCCCATGTATCATGGGATTTGATTGTTTATTAAATAGTAGGATTTGATATAGTGAAATATGATATTTAGATTGATTCCTTTAATTTGTTTCCTATTATGTATTTCTCCTACCCATTATAAATATGAGTCATTTGTACTTACACATCAAGTGAGTGATAGTATATTTAGCTCTTTAGGCATTTGGGTGTGGGTGTGGATGTAGGCCTTCTGGCCAAACCACGTAATTTTGTGTCTGCTCTTTTCATTCCATTTATCTCACCCCCCTTATCATCTATCCTTAAAATTTCCACATGGTATCAGAGCTTCATGGAGAAACGTAGTAATTTTTCATCAGCCTTAATTGCCGCTGAAAATCTTTATTGGTCTCCATTGCCCTTTTCCATTCAACTATTGCCTTCGCTACAAATTTTCTTTTCATAAATTTATGAATATCCAGCCTCCATTGTTGCACATTGTTCTTATTAAAACTACTTCTGAGAGAGCATGTGACAAACACAAATTGTAGAAATATATTGATTTCTCATGTATCATGAGATTTGATTATTTAGCAAATCAAGGATTTGATTGTGTAGTAAATAGTAGGATTTGATTAAGCAAATTATGAGATTTAGATTGATTCTTGTAATTTGTTTCTTATTATGTATTTCTCCTACTCCTATTATAAATATGGGTCATATATTTATCCCAAAGTACAAATGAGTCATATTTATAATGGGTGTAGGAGAAATGCATAATAGGAAACAAATCACAAGAATCAATCTTAATCTCATAATTTCCTCTATCACTATTTACTACACAATCAAATTTTTGATTTTGCAAAATAATCAGATATCATGATACATGGAAAATCAGTATATTCCAACATGTGTTCAATTGCTTCAATCTCGAACTACTTCTAATTATCACACAACAATGTGTGTGAATGAGTGAATATTATTACTAGAATCAACTGACTAAGACTAACCATATTTTGATTTTTTATTTTTTTTTTGCTTTAGGAAGTTATTGATAAACTGAAGGGATTGTCTCCAATAATGTTTGATGATTTTGTGAAGCCATTCCAGATAAATTTGGAAGAGGTAACCTTTACTTATATTTTGTCTACTGATGTGAATGTGATACTATCTGTAATATAATACATTTTACTACAAAAAAATGGCAAATCAATTTCTGGTATTCTGTTGGTTGTGGTAAACAATGTTAAACTATACTGACCTTTTCAAGTGACAGGTGGTTTATTTGTAGCTGAATTCTTTGGTATTCTGTAAAGGATCAAAGGAATAAATACATAATATAGGAAATTCCAATGCTTGTTAATTTGAAAACAAAGGCGTAGCTGGAGTAGAATGTTTGAGAAGGCTTCATTTTGAATGGTTAGAGTAGGCTTTTTTAGTATTGTGGTGCTTGGATTTAGTCGTCCTTTAATGCTGCATGAATACAAATGCAACTATGAACTGCCCTTTGATAGTGTGTATGTAAGGTATGATCTGTCTCTGCAATGTGGGTGTGCATGGTTTGGCTTATTAGTAGTCTAGATTGAGTATTTATGTACACTGGTTTTCTATACTGATATGTTGCATCTCTCGTACAATTTATTCCTAGTTTTATCGCCGTAGTCTTTAAAAGTGTTTTTTTGTTGAATTTACATAATTAATTTTCATTTTGTTTGATTCTTTAGGAGGGACCACTGCCTCATAATGATCGGATTCGATATCAACCAGGGGATGTATACCCTGCACCCCTACACAGATGCTAGAGTTTTTTTTTTTTTTTTAATTCAATTTATACCATCTTTACATTTTGTTCAGTTTAGAGAAGGAATGGAACTTCTGTTTTTGTAGTTTTAGGTTATCTTACAGTGTACAAGCAAATAGCAATATCATTGTACATTCCTTTTCTTCCCAGGTTTAGTGCACATCAAATTTCTTTGTTTGTTCACTGAAAATGATACTGCCAAATATTAAGAAACACAGATTTGATGTAAATGAAAATTTTCATTGCTTGCATAACATGGGTTTTAATAGTTCCAAAATAATATTCCATCAATGCAATCATTTGGCAAGTGGATCATAACTTCATAAGCCAAAGCTGATGCAATTATAACTCATATTCATGAATTTATCCAACATTCCACCGAGGACTGATCCATAAAAAGTTATCAATTGTTCCTAAAAAGAATCATACATATGTTGTTGCCTCAAAAGTGTCAAGGAACAATCCTTAATAGTTCTTGGTATATAAATGTACACACTAATAATACACAGATGATAACACTCTTAGCATCGTAAAGTTGTGTCATAATCCCACGTTGGGCGTGGCATTTTACCTGATGAGGTTAGACATTTACCTATCCACTAGACCACCCAATGCTTCCTAGGAGCTAATTTTAATTTATTGCATATGTTTAATGTATTGGGTTGCAGGTCATGAGAAGTCCCTGTAACGTGTTGCGGTGGCCCAGGGAAGCGTTTGAATGACCTTTGGTATCACAACCCTTCCAAATTTCCAATAGCTTCTAAACCATAAACAATTTGGTTTTTGATCTTCTAGTTTTACATGATGCATATATAGTTATGTCTTTCCCTTCATCTCAACTCAATCTGTCAGAAGTCAATAGAGAGTAACTTAGGCATTCAAGTAAGTTAATTGAAAAATTAAAACTTGAAGAAAGCATGTAAATACTAACTTGAAAATTAAGTTTCTTGAGTAGTTCATCAATTGGAAGACATGGCTTCTTCAATACTCCTTATTACACCTCCTAAACTTTCGCCACTTTCAAGAGATTTAACGGCAGCAAGGTGAACATGTTTATGCCATTTGAGCAGATTGTAAGACTGTAGAACCGACCATCTTGCCTGATTTGACATCTTCAAAGCAATGGTATGAAATTTAGGATACTTATAAAGTGTAGAAAAATAATTCAAAGTGTCATAGTTGGGGACAGACCTGGGCTATAGAAAACGGGGGTTGCAGTAGAAGACAAATATTCCTGAAGAGATTTTCATCATTTTCACCGCCCTCAGCCTCACCATAGATAAGAGCTTCTGCTGCAATGCCACCAAAAAGCACCATGCAATACCTGACAAATTGTGCAAGGTATCAATTAATAACAAGAAGAACAATTCCATTTTCCCCATTGGTGTTACCCACACATTTGCACCATGAAAAAGTTTATAGGAAACAAAATAGGATGGGAAATTTAGAATCCCTTTTATATCCCCCAATTTTCAAGATCCCAAGTAGTGTCGATGGCAAGCTCAATCGCTTTCACGCATGATTCTTTTTGTGATCTGCGTTTAAGCAGATGCTTACATAGCTACTGAGCAATGTCCTAGGACATGTTTGTTTTAGCAAATAAGATTCAAAAATTCTGATATCGCTCAAACATAGAGAAATCAAAATCCATTTTAAAAAATCAAGATTTTCTCCATTGCCAGGGTTTAGATAGAATATTACTGGTGGATCTTTCTGCTTAGTTACTTCACATATTGGCAACAAGAGAATAATAATTCTGCAACCTTGAACAAGATTTATAACTTACCCACCTGTCAAATGCGGTGCCACTTAGCCGCCCTTCTGCAAGCTCATTTTCCAAGTTTTGATCCCAAAACTGTGTACCTGCCTGTCAACCGGTACTGATTTTAACCATTGATTGCCACTATTATAGTCCAAAAGTAGGAAAAGTGTACAACATGCACCTCAAGATGTCTGGTAGTGTTTTGTAAAGGGAAATGGATCAATATGAGAAGCTATATGAATATAAAAAGTAAATATGAACAAAAACTTGCCCACAGATTCTAAGATGATTCTCATTCTAATGGTACATTGGATTTCAAATTTATATATTTAGTTTACTTCATAATCTATTAAAAAGCATCCACAGGAGATTCAGATTGGTATATTAACAATTTAATCGCGAATGGGCTGATGGATAAACTTTAATATAGTGTACTACCACAAGTAAAGATGGAATGGAAACCGAAGTAAAGATTCCATTAGAAGCAGAAGAAGTACCTGTCCCTGAATTCCCATTTGCACTGCGACAATTGGGTCTAGAATCACACCCCGAATCGGGCAGCCCATAAGGTATGCTGAAATCCAATCAAGAAAATCGGTCACTAATACTTGTAAAAGCAACAGGTCAAACTCTTCGTATGACAATGCATTAACAGTCAACATTGGAACAAAATATGCAATAACACTTCTGACTGTTGACAATATGAGACATTTCTAAAGCAAAAGTCTGTATTTCAATTTCACATTTGCGGATTTGCCTACTGTAATACTACGAAACCTAAAGTTAAATATACCTATCAGAAGATGGCCTGCTTCATGAACTATGATCCGGCGCTTGTATGGGGGCCAAAAACATGAAATTTGAGCTGAACAACAACCACCAAGAAAGATAGTGTCCATCACAGCCAGACCAAGTACAACTGCAAGATTAGGTCTAATGTCGATCCCTTGAGTTAGAAGGAAAGATACTCCACCAACAAAAGTAACCAATACAGCACTTGAGCCTCTCGAAAGACCCCACTTCTTTGGAGAGAGTTTAGAAGCTGGATAATGCACAAAAATGGTGAAAGCACATTAAAATATATTCTTAACCACATATCTCCAACGCAATTAGCCAAGAGTAACATAACATCAACTAGTTTTTTTTAAAACCAACATAAGTAGGCACAGTATTCAGCGTACAGAAACACCAACTTAAATAATATAAGCACCTTCTAAACCAGTTGAAGACTTCAATACGGCTGGTGTAACATCTCTTGTTCCCTCCAAAACTGTAAAATAAAGAAATAAAGAAAGAAGTCCAGTTACTCATTGAATCTTTTCTAGGATTCAAATCCAAAACAATTAACAATTGGAAGCTCTACATTGAAACATGTTTATTATATTTGGCCACTAAAATGCCAACAGACGCATAATACAAAAATCTAACATCACCATCACTTCTAGCTTTGAAGTTATTGATCCTAAAGTAGGTACATAACTTAAGCTCATACAAAGTCATTATCATAAGATAATGTATACACTAATGATTCAAGGAAAACAATTAGCGATAGAGCAATGAAGAACTCTGCAAAGCAACACTAGAACCAGAGAATCACCAAAGTATTGTTTTTTTTTTATGGCACTCTAAATCACCGTGGTATAAAATTAAAATAAAAATGAAAACTTTTT
>JAYMTJ010000131.1:0-17780 GCA_036897525.1 Pelargonium x hortorum
ATATATTCAAAAAGTTTTCAAAAACCGTTGATCATACCCCAAAACTACCCGATGCATGAAACTCATAAATGATTACATGTCAATTTGTTGACATGACGGTTGTTTACATGCTATAGAAAGTTATATAAGTGAGAATAAGAAAAATTGATAGTCTAGCGGTCTAAACAAACAAAATTTGAGGACACTAGCTAAAATTAAAATAGAGGCAAAATTGTTTAACCTAATAATTATTTATAATTAAAAATTGAGAAAATAACTTGACAATTAATTTTGCCGTTCAACTAATTGTGTTAATAACTCCAAAATAGTTTTGGGTGATGTAAAGTTTAAAAAAAATAGTTTAGAGAACAGTCTAGTGTTGAGGGTGACAAGTACATGGGTGTATGTTGTAATTTTCCTTAAATTATAAATATCCTACTCCGAATGGACACTTGCTATTGATATATATTGTTGTATACTGTTGATTCTATGTAAAAAAAATCGGAAATAATTCAGACGAATAAGAGAGCGACACGTGGCCTGCTTGACTAGTCAAAAATCAACCGATCAAAAATTTGAAACAATTAGGTGTTGGACTTATGGACCAGTCATAATTATCAGGCCCAAAATGATGAGAATAAAAAGGCTCAAATACCATATATGGGAGGCCCAGAAGGCTCCACAAGAAGCTAAGTTGGACAAGGAAACTGAGGCTAGGGAAACCCCTAGCCGCCGCCTCCTCTATCATGGTTGGCCCTAGTGTCATCTTTTCGGTTAGTTTCTTAATTCTCGTATACTTCCTCAGGTGATTTTGACTCCCTATAAATAGGAAATCAAAACCTCAGGTAAATTCATTCCTTCAGACCCTGAATACACTCTGAAATCTCATACTTCTCTCAACCAAGAAGTTCATTCTCTAACATTGAATTACACTAAAAAGACTTATGTAGACTGCAATCGAGCAACTCTCCACTATACATATTTTCTAGACAGTGTTATTCGTGTCCTTGAGTCTAATTCGCGCCCCTCAAGACTAATTTAGCCAAAAGGTTGTTTGATCCTGAATACCCAACTGGTTAGCTTTCAAATCTAGTTTTGTGGAAAGTGACTTACTCTCATGCCAGAAGCGGTGTCCCGGGAACACATTTGGTGCTCCGCTTAGCCGTGCGTTTTGTACGCAGGACTTGAAGGCCCATACGAGGAGCTGGACACTCAAGTGTGGACCTAGAAGTTTAGACAACAAGCCCACACTGGATCTTGAAGCCTAGGAAGAACTTGAAGCCCAATTGATAGAGTTAGAAGCCAATCAAGGATTTGTGCCCAAAGTTAAAGTTTCAAGATTGAAGTCAAAGACTAGAAGACCTGATGCTCAATACAACATAGTTTTCACTTTAATTATTTTTTTATAAGAAAAATAGTTAAATCAATTGGTTCCATTGTCGGGAACGTCTTGAAAGCCAATGTTCCACCAAATCGCAGAATGACAACAAACAATGGAGGAGATGATGAAGCTGTGGCCGGTTAGCCTTCAGGCGGACGATACAGTACCACTCACTCCCAGTCTGGCTTATCCTCGGGCAGACGACCTAGAGGAACTAGAGGACAAGGACGCGGAAACTCTAAATGAGGATCATCTGCTCATGCCAATGGTAGAACGGAGACGCGTGCCAAGAGATAGAGCGCATAAGAGTGGAGAAGGCCAGACAGGCCGCCCTCACTGCTACTCATCTCCAGGAGGTTACCCAAGTCCCTCCAGCTGCTGCATTTTCTCCGGCCAAAAATCTTACCAGCACATCCACGTACTTCATGGATGCCATGGTTGCAGTTTACACGGCTAGGAACTCAGCTTCCCCTTCTACCCCTCCAATTACTCCCAACTTGGTAAAAAGACCTGAGGCGCGGGAAACTGCACGAGTACCACCAGCTTCTTCCGCAGGAAAGAACGCTAACAACTCTCCCGTCACGGTCCAGCCGCCGAGGATCTCGAATCTCAATCCCAACGCTCTAAGCTACCAACCCAAGAGATCGATATTTAATGGAAGGATTACCCTTGGAAGAAAGAAAAAACACGTTGATCCCATGGCTCGCCACCGCGAAGAATTCACTGTCAGGTCCGATGGCCCAAGGCGCGATCAGACCGAGATCATCATCGAGGATTCTGTACAAAGCACATATCATCACAACAAGCGGTAAAAGAAGAGGAACGCAATTCCCCCAGTAGCGCATACAGCCTTCCAAACGGCTTTTTTTGAAATTCCTTGTAGCCAAGGGCCAAGCCACATCAGCACCTGCAAGAAAAATGGAGCGAAAGCTCCATTTGATCCTTTGGTCCCAGTAAACCTGGGCCCACTGTTTGACACACCGCCATCGGGAGGGCAGGCTGTAAGTGCGCCAGCCGTCCCAATCACGGATCCCACTCTTCCAACAATGCAAGAAAAAATGAAGGCTCTGGAGGCTATGATGAAAGATGTCTAAGATAGAAAAAATGACATAGAGCGCGAAACAAATCCGCTGTCTCATGCCATCAGGAATGCCCCAACTATACCGGGAATGCGCATCCCCAACATCAAGTACAATGGAAAGACGAACGCGGATGACTACCGCACCACCTTTAAGTTACAAACTCAAATGCTCACCAACGATAATGCCTTGCGTTGCAAGTTATTCACTTGCACTCTTAGAGAATCCGCCCAAGCATGGTACAGGGTCCTACCGAACGGATGCATTGAGTCGTGGGCTCAATTTTCTGAAAAATGTTTTGTGACAACTTTCGCACCTCACGATGCACGCAGCTGGATGAAATACCGCTGACCTGAACCAGGAAGAGGAGGAACGAATCTCCAAGGAATACCTACAAAGGTTTTGGGACTTGGTCCATCAATGCGACGCCATCACTGATGATACAATGCACACAAACTTCATTAAATACATGAAGAACGAGGAACTCCACAAAGTCATTGTCTTCAAAAAACCAAATATATGGCACGACCTCCTCAATTGGCTAACAAGCAAATAGTGGCAAAGACATATGTGCCTTTGCAAAAGAAAATGGAAACGAGTTGAAAGGGTCGAGCTCGCAGTCTCGCCACAAAAAGGAGAAATACAACCCTCATAGGCAGAGCGTGACAAAATCTGACTACACCCTGAAAAATTCCTTTGGCCAGCCTCCATTAGGAACCACATCAAAAATAGAGTTGACTCCCCTCAACACCAGCTACCAAGAGATTTACGATCTCTTGGAAAAACACGAAAATTGCAAATGGCCACTAGCCAAGGAAGTGGAAATAAAAGGAAAATATATAGACAAATATTGTGTCCTGAACTAATGTCATGACCATGACATTAAAGGGTGTTTCGTCCTCAAAAACACTTTCGAGAGAATGCGTAAGGATGGAAAGCTCCAAGAATTCCACGTGAACGAAACTCGAAGAAGCCAAAAGAGGCCTAGATAGGATCGACGATGCGAGGATTCTCGGTGGGATGACGACTACGATCATGTAGTCAAAATGATCAATGCGAAACCTGCAATTTCTCACATCAAAGCAAAGATCCAAGAAATCAAGCTGGAAGAGGATGCACTGCCAAGGCCAGCCAGAAAGACTGACTGAAAACACGTCATCTACTTCACTGATGAGGAGTTGGCCCCTCCAAGCTTGCGCAACGAACCCATCATCATCACGGCTGGCATAAGTCGCTCCAAAGTCAAACGAATCTTCGTCGATAATGGAAGTTCGGCGTACCTCCTCTACTAGAACGCCTTCAAGGTCATCAACTTGTGGGAAAGCTCTCTCAAGACTTGGAAAGAAGTTCTAATGGGATTCAACGATGCGACCAGCCCCACCAAGGGCGTCATAGAATGTCAACATCTCTACAGGAGAGATTGACCCCCGCATCAGGGAAACGCGCCCTGAAGCAGCTGGGGAAGCAGAAAAGGTGATCTTATTTGCCCAAGAACCCCATAAGGTCATGAAAATTGGCAAACACCTCTCCCTCGAAGAAAAAAAAAATGAGTTGATACAACTCATCCGAAAAATGTTGATGTCTTCGCTTGGGTCTCGGCAGACATGCCTGGTATGGACCCAAAAGTGGCAGAGCACCACTTAGACATCATTCAGGTATCTCACCCCATGAAGCGAAAACAAAAAAACTTCTCCACTAAAAAAGATTAGACCATCCGGGCTAAAGTAAAAAAGCCGTTCGATGCAGGCTTCACCAGGGAACTCAAGTACCAGCGCATGGTGAACAAGGTTTTCTCTTAACAGATTGGACAAAAACTTTAAGTATACATCGACGACATGATCACCAAGACTAAGAAAGATGAATCACACTTGGTTGAACTCGAAGAAACATTTTTCACTCTCCGAAAATACAACATATAGCTAAACGCCACCAAATGCTCATTCGGGGTAGGCGCATGAAAATTCTTGGGAGTGCTAGTGAGCGAAAGGGGTATCGAGGCCAACCTGGAGAAAGTAAAGGCGCTCATGAATATAGGTGAGCCAACATCTAAAATGCTAGTCCATCAACTAACTGGCAGGATGACGACACTCAACTGTTTCATCTCCAAGTTTGCATAACGAGGATTGTCTTTCTTTAACACATTGAGAAAGGAAAACGCTAACTTTGAATGGACAACTGAATGCAAAGAGGCTTTCAAAAAGATGAAACAACACATTGCCACATTACCCAAGTTGGTAATCACAAAGTAAGGAGACCCCCTCAAAATATACCTCGCGGCATCGGATCGAGTGATGTCCACTGTATTGGTAACGGAAGAAGGAGGAGCCCAACAATCGCTGGACTTCATTTTACACTCTCCGAGTTGAATTACACCAAGATCGATAAGCTAACATATGCGTTTTATCTAGTAAGCGCCAAGTTGCGCCCGTACTTTGAGGCGCACACCATCATTGTGGTTGCAAGCGTACCTATCAAGAAAGTGATAGATGACGATTTTGGAAGGAGACTCAGCAAATGGGCTGTACGAATCTTCTCCCACGATATTCGGTTTGAGCCAAGTAAGGCTATCAAAGCCCAGACGCGCGCTGACTTCATCATTAAGTGTAACTGTATAGAACCGGAAGGGGGTGATTCACATCTGACCGGGGAACCACTTCTCCTCACAAGTTATCTCCTTGATCTACTACATGCATTTTCCTAGGGTATCCTTCCAAACACCGTGGTTATTAATGTCTTGATATTTTTGCAAATAAAATTATCATCTCTCATCATGTCATATTTGATGAAACTGTATTTCCCTACACTTCTTATCATTCTTCTTCTTCTTCTAACTCGTCTTATAATTTTCTCTCGCATGATGATGAGCTACCTCTTGGTCTTAGGACCTCTTCAGCATCAAATGAATCTATTTTATCTTATGTTTCTTCTTCTCCCCCTCCACCGTCATCGTGTGGAGACGCCCGATTTCGGACTCGATAATAAGTGTCTCCAAAGCTTTCAGTGATGAAACGAATTTTTTCAATTCACCATTTTGAATTAAAAATTGATATCAAAGCAAGATCGTTTTGTTAGATTTAATTATTTCTTGTCGTGTCTTGTGGGTTGTACTTTTTTCGTGTTGTGATCTTGTGTGATTTTTTTTACGATTTTGCCACTAGGGGCATTTTAGTAATTTTCATGTTAAGTGTGTTTGTGATTGTTTGTGTGTTGTTTTTGTCTTTCATTTGGATCATTATTTTGTTTTCTTTCAAGCCCAATCATTTTGAATCTTGGCCCACTATTTAGTCTAATCCAAACCATTTTGTACCAAACAAGACCGGTCCAATTTGAACCGGTTCGGTTCTATTCTAACCAAACCAGGCCATTGCCAACTATCTCCTTCTTTCTCCTCTGTTTTCTCCCCATGCCCAAGCTCCCAACAACCTTTTTTTTTTTCCCCTCTTTCATATCAAGTAAAAAACCACTTTCATCAATCACAACTTCAATCACCTATTTTTGGCCTCTCACAAATTGAAAATTCAAATTCAAAACTCCATTCTCATTCTCATTCTCATCATTTTGCCTATATATACACCAAAAATTAAAAGGAGACCAATTTTTGGGGAGAAAATTTAAATAAATTTGTTTTATAATTTAGGGTTAAATTTTGGTTGTGGGCTCTATTTTTGACTTGGGCTTCATTTTGGGTTTGTTAATAGTTTGGGCTAGTTATGAGTTTTGGTTTGTTTGATATGTATCTGATTTTGGGTTTTGGTATATTATGGTTTGTGTTGCTAATACTTGGGTTGTGTTTTTATTTCTTTGTTTTCAAGTTGATTTTGGTGTGTGTCTTGTTAAATTTGCATGTTTAGTTAGTTTTTTTAGTATAGTAGTTGTAAAATTGTTAGTTAATTAATTACCATTTTGCTTGTTTGCATTGTGAATGTTTGTCTTTGGAAATCAAAAACTCAAAACAAAAAGATTTTTTTTTATTGTTGTAGTTGTTGTGTTGTGTATTTGGTCATTTGAAACAAAACCCGAAAATCTTTCAAAAGATATTTTCGATCAATCTTACTTTGTAAAGAGGTTTTGAAAATCAATTTGAAAATAAAATTGTTTTTTTTTGAAATAAAAATGTGTGGCCAACTTTTTGGTTCCCGGACCTTAAAATCGGGTAGCGAATCTAAACTTAGTAGCATGCAATTAGGCGGTCCAACGCCTCACCCTCACAAATTAAGGACGGGGTCACACGACCTCGAGGGACTCATCCGCGCACTTCCTTCCAACGGGGTTGCGCGCCATATGCGGGGTCCGGTATCCCTACAATATGTATTCGTAAACAAAAATAACGACAAAAACCAAATTTGGTTATATCACTTGAACGATCGTAAATTTATTTACATTTTATTAAGTCTCTTTATGTTTTATTTGTATTTTTTTTTGAAGGTGTACAAAGTATAATACATGGTATATCTTACCCCTACCCCATTTAACCCCAACCCCTACCCCTACCCCATTTAACCCCAACCCCATACCACAGTGCCCCCACGGTGACTCGAACTCTGGTCACTAAGGTGCCAAAGTGGTACACTTACCACTTGGCCACCTGGGCGGTGGTTGTTTTATTTGTATTGAACTATACTTTTTAAAAAAATCATCTTCCATATGAGACAAAAATTAAATTAAATTATGCATGAAGAGTGTATCTATATTTTTCTAAAAGTAGATAGTGACAATTATTTTGAAACAAAAAAAAAAACTATAAAAAGACATTTAATTTGAACTGGTGATAATAATAAGACCAAACTACCTAATTGGATCCCCAATTATTACGAAACGACTGATATAGTACCCAAAATTTAAAAACTTCAAATTAAGTCCCAAATTAAGTAATTAAAAGCTAAAAAATAGGTCTCACCGCATGTTCAGTTAAAATTTTCGTCCATTATGTTGACGTGGTATGTAAACTTATATCGGAAATTTTAACGGAACTAACGGGGAAACCCACTTTTTTAGCTTTTAATTTAATTTAGGGAGCTAATTTTGGGTGTTTTTTTTACATTTGACTACTAAATCGGCCGTTTCGTAATAATTGGGGACCCAATTAGACAATTTAGCCTAATAATAGTTAATTATGCTTAGACCCGAACATTGTCGGATAAAAATACTAGTACACAATTATAATTAATTCAATTAATTAATTAATATAAATGGTTTTCAACTATGGATTTCCACCTATAATAAAATGTCTTAATCCCATACATTATTATAAAAAAAATTAATATTGTCGGATAAGTGTGTTTAATGAGGATCGAACCCAAGAGTTCTTACCCACTATCTCAGTCTGCGTTGCCAACTGAGGCACAACTCATTGGTATATAGTACGGACTTTTTGTCGGTTAAAAAACAGTGCATGTTCAATATACAATGCATGTTCAAAAAGAAAAAAAGCACTGCATGGTGAAGAAACACAAGTTTCAAAATTTGATGCGTTTAATTTCGACATGAGATTAACCAAACAAACAAAAAGGAAGGGAAAAAAATGATTCATGGAATTAAGAAATTTTCCATATAAAATATGTGAGATAGTGAGAAAATTTAGAGAAGACTAAATATAAACGGTAATTTTGTCAAAATGTAAGAAAAGTTGTGGATTAACCTTTATTTGTATGGATTTACCACCATTAATATTTATTCACCACATGCTTTGGCAATAACTTTTTTTTTTTTCTTAACATGAGGTTTCCGAAGTGGGCCCGCGATCAGCACGGGATCAGCACCTTTAAGCCATACCACACTCAGATTAATCCTCATTCGAGCCGGGTATAGGACCACAAGGGCGGCAAAACTCTCCCTACCAAGTTTTAACGCAGCTGCATTCCCTGAGCATCGAACTTGACTTTGACAATAATTATTGAATAGATGTAGTTTGTGTGTATGTTGTCGTTATTTATATGTTATCGAGCCATTTTTTGTATTTAACTGATAATTTGTGCTGCTAAGAAAATGTGTTTTCTACTACTTTTACTAATTTACATTGGTGTTGCTTGCCGGCATCGGTTCCCTTTCAAGCTTTGCGGATCGACATATATACAAAATAAGATGGATGTTGTCAGTGGCAGAGATAGGGGTAGGTTGTAGTAGGCAGTTGCCTACCCTAACTCCCATAAAATAGTAGTCTTTGAACGTACAATTTTGACATCTAGGGTTCGATCATTAAACTGATGAGGTGTCCTCTAATTTTAACTAATATTGTCTAAGGATTTACACGTACGTATCTTACTGCAAAGTCTGGTTCTGCTGTTGGATGTTGTGTGTGTCTTGAAAAGAAGGCCAACAACATATTCACATAATTGCTTATCAATCTTTTGGCTATAAGGTTCTATCAAAAATTGGTATTTTGATGTTTGTTTGTTGTATTTTTTTTAATTAACGAGTTAATTAGTTTAATAAATTACAAGTAGCTTGAATTTATCATTGTATTGTAACCACTAACAATAATTTTTTTTTTTTAAAGATACTCACAGAACTTAATGAAAGTGTAAATAGTGCTTAATCACACGGTTTTTCAAACAATTTGTAAATAAATTAGCCTAACTTTAACCTAAAATTTGTTTGAAATGATGATTTTTTTTAACAATTATGTAGTTCATGTAATGATTTTGGAATGTTAAGTTTTGTCTCGTAATCAAATTGTATGATTTTAAATTGTAAAAATACTAGTACACAATTATAATTATTTCAATTAATTAACTAATATAAGTGGTTTAAAATGTCTTAATCCTATAAATTATTATTATAAAAAATTAATACTGCAGTTTTGTTCTGTTTTCCCTGTATCTTCTTTCTTTGTAGGATTACATATGATAGAATTTTCTTAATTTCAAAACATTATTTTCATATTTTAATTATTACTTACAAATCATGCATAATACGGACTTTTTGTTCGTTAATAAAAAATGCATGTTCAATTGAAGAAAAACAACGCATGTTGAAGAACAATGCATGTTAATAAACAATTAATGATATCTCCAATTATTTATAGGGTTAATTACGTTTCACTATCCTTAAGTTTGATAAAAAAAATTATTGTCCTTAAAGTTGAAAACCTGGACAAAATACGCCACTCTCCTATTTCCGTCATATTTTCGATTACAAGACTAAAATACCCAAAATTAGAGAGTAGTGATTTGTTTCTAATAAAAAAGTACAGGGTAGTGATTTGTTTCTAATAATAAAGTAGAGGGTAGTGAATTGTTTGATATACAAAATAGAGAGTAGTGATTTGTTAGGGTATTTTAGTCTTTTAATAGATTAACTGACAGAAATAGGAGGGTAGGGTATTTTTTCAAGGTTTTCAACTTTGGGATAGTAAAAAATCATTGTCAAACTTAAGGATAGTGAAATGTTACAACTGAAACTTACAAGGTAGTGAAACATAATTAACCCTTATTTCTATATATACGTATATATACTTTCTTTCAACTTACTATTTTTCACAAGCCTCTCCCTTAAACTCTGATTCAATTCTAGTCGGATCCGAGAGAGCTTGTGGGCTCGGCCTATTATACCATCTCAATACTTGTTTGATAGTTATAGATGTCCAAATATATGTATTTAAACACTAATACTTTCTTATTTTTAGCCAGTGTACCAAGAGATTTTTGAAGTGGGCCCGCGATAAACACTTTTAAGCCATACCACAATTATAATTATTTCAATTAATTAACTAATATAAGTGGTTTTCAACTATGTATTTCCACCTCCCAAAAATTATTATTAAAAAAAATTAATATTGCAAGTTACAGTTAATGGGGATCGAACTCAAAAGCTCTTACCCACAATCTCAGTCTGAGCTGTCAACTGAGCCACAACTCATTGGTATATAGTACAGACTTTTTGTTCGTTAAAAAACAATGCATGTTCAAAGAAAAAAAGCACTGCATGGGGAAGAAACACAAGTTTCAAAATTTGACGCTTTTAATTTCGACATGAGATAAACCAAACAAACAAAAAGGAAGAAAAAAAAAAATGATTCATGGAATTAAGAAATTTTCCATATAAAATATGTGAGATAGTGAGAAAATTTAGAGAAGACTAAATATAAACGGTAATTTTGTCAGAATGTAAGAAAAGTTGTGGATTAACCTTAAATTTGTATGGATTTACCACCATTAATATTTATTCACCACATGCTTTGGCAATAACTTTTTTTTCTTAACATGAGGTTTCCGAAGTGCACCCGCGATTACCACGAGATCAGCACCTTTATCCCATACCACACTCAGACTAATCTTCATTTGAGCCGGATATAGGATCACAAGGGCGGCAAATCTCTCCCTACCAAGTTTTAACGCAACTGCATTCCCTGAGCATCAAACTTGACTTTGACAATAATTATTGAATAGATGTAGTTTGTGTGTATGTTGTCGTTATTTATATGTTATCGAGACATTTTTTGTATTTAACTGATAATTTGTGCTGCTAAGAAAATGTTTTTCTACTACTTTTACTAATTTACACTGGCGTTGCTTGCCGGCATCGGTTCCTTTTCAAGCTTTGCAGACATATATACAAAATCAAGATGGATGTTGTCAGTGGCGGAGCTAGGGGTAGGCTGTAGTAGGAAATTGCACTGCCCTAGCTCCCATAAAATAATCGTCTTTGAATGTACAATTTTGTTGTGTAGGGTTTGATTCATTATACTGATGAAGTGACCTCTAATTTTAACTAATATTGTCTAAGAATTTACACCTACCCTTACTGCAAAGTCTCATTCTGCTATTGGATGTTGTGTGTGTCTTGAAAAGAAGGCCAACAAAATATTCACATAATTGCTTATCAATCTTTTGGCTATAAGGTTCCATCAAGAAATTGGTATTTTGATCTTTGTTTGTTATATTTTTTTTTAATTAACGAGTTCATTAGTTTAATAAATTACAAGTAGCTTGAATTACTTATCAGTTGATTCACAAACTTGAGACGTTAAGCTAGAACAACCCTTTATCAGTTGATTCACGCGCTTAGTGGTGAGCTTTTTGTTAGTTATTAAGCAATGCATGTTCAGTTGAAGAAAAACAATGTATGTTGAGAGCAATGCATGTTAATAAACAACGACCTCTCCAATTATTTCTATACACACACAATTTCTTTTAGCTAACTCTTTTTCACAATTCTCTCCCTTAAACTCTAATTCAATCCCAGTCATACCCGAGCGAGTGTGTGGGCTTGGCCTAGTATATCACTTTAATACTCGTTTGATAGTATTAGAATTCCAAATGTATTCAAACAATAAAAGCTTCTTATTTTTTAGCTAATGTACCAAGAGATTCTTCAAGCAGGCCCGTGTTCAGTATGGGATAAACACTTTTAATTAGCCATACCACACTAAGACTAATCCTCATTTGTGCCGGGTAGGGTCACAAGGGCGGAAAAGCTCTTCCTACTAAGTTTTAACGCGGCTGCATTTTCTGAGACTCAAACTCGAGACGTTAAGCTAAAACAATCCTTTACCAGTTAATAAACAATGCATGTTCAATCGAATGTATTTAAACACTAATAGCTTCTTATTTTCAGCTAATGTACCAAGAGATTTTTGAAGTGGGCCCGCGATGGACACTTTTAAGCCATACCACACTCAAACTAATCCTCCTCTATGCCGGGTAGGACCACAAGGGCGGAAAAACTCTTCCTACCAAGTTTTAACGCGGCTACATTTCCTGACACGCGGACTCGAGACGTTAAGCTAGAACAACCCTTTACCAGTTGACTCACGCGCTTGGTGGTGAACTTTTTCTTAGTTAATAAACAATGCACGTTCAATCGAAGAAAAATGATTCACGTTAAATTGAAAGAACAACAAGGCATGTTCAAAACATTGCATGTTGGTATAAGAAAAAGAGTGTCCTCTCCAATATTTATCTCCATATATATACCTCCTTATAGCTCCACTATTTTTCACAACACAAGCCTCTCTATCCCTTAAGTAGCTACAATATTATTGTTCAATCACATTTACACCAATATGAAGAGCCTAACACTTGTGTCTTTCATGCTCTTCCTTTCCATGGCATATTTGAGCTTGGTGCATGGCCAGGGCACAATAGTTGGCTTCTACGCCACTACTTGCCCGGACGCCGAATCCATCATTCGTTCCACCGTTGAAAAACATTTCAATTCCGATCCCACCGTTGCCCCTGCCCTGCTCAGGATGATATTCCACGACTGCTTCGTCCAAGGCTGCGACGCCTCAGTCCTCATTAGTGGAAATGGCACTGAGCGAACCTCCCCACCAAACCTCACCCTGAGAGGCTTTGAAGTCGTCGACGATGCAAAAACTCAGCTCGAGGCTGCATGCCCTGGCATCGTCTCCTGTGCAGACATTCTCGCTTTGGCTTCTCGAGATGCTGTTGTCTTGGTACTTACCTACCTACATTTTAATTATTAGTGCATTCACATTCTACTTTTAACAAACATATATAAAGAAAAAAAAAATCTCAGCCATTAGATTAGTGGCTGATGAAGTGATGCCACATTTCTTTTTGTGTCTTGACTGAGTCTCGGCCATTAAACTCTTGGCTGAGAATCATTATATATTCTCTCCCTCGATGATTGTTGTTACAATATGTTATGAACAGACGGGTGGACCGGGTTGGGCAGTTCCTACAGGACGCAGGGACGGGCGTGTTTCGGTGGAATCAGATGCTTTAAGAAACTTGCCTGGTTTTACTGCCGCTGTAGATATGCAAATTCAAAAGTTTGCAGTGAAAGGTCTCAACACTGTGGATCTTGTAGCTCTAGCTGGTAAGTGGTCAACAATTAATATTTATATATTTATATGCAAATGAGGTGTATATGCGTGTCAGATGACTGATATAAAACTTTATATCAGTCAACTGATACATTTGAGTTGAGTTATTAACGTACGTACGTATGTGTGTAATGCAATTAATTAATAGGTGCACATACCATCGGGACATCAGCCTGCCAATTCTTCAACTACGGGTTGTACAACTTCGAGAGCTCTGGACGTCCCGATCCCTCCGTGAACGCTACCTTCCTTCCGACGCTTCAATCTATGTGCCCTCCCGGCCCTACTCATGACACTAGGCGCGTTGCGCTAGACACTGGGAGCGTGGGTAGATTCGACAATTCATACTTTGAGAATCTGAGGAATGGTCGAGGAGTTCTCGAGTCCGACCACCAGCTGTGGACCAATGCTTCCACCAGACGCCTTGTCCGGAGATTCTCCGCGGGAACCTGTTTTGCTACGCAGTTCGCAAAGTCTATGGTGAAAATGACCAATATTGGTGTCAAGACGGGGACTCAGGGTGAAATCCGCAGGATCTGCTCAGCAATTAATTAAACTAGTTTTCTAACCCGGCGTTACTTGGGGTTTTTAATTAGCATATCCGGAGCAAATCTAAGCGTATGCATGTATGCGTGTCAACATCATCTATGAAAAGTTGCTGTTAGTATCTATAGTAAAAGGTTGATGAATTGTCTTATTCTATAGTTGCTGTTAGTATCTATAATAAAAGTTGCTGTTAAGCCAAAGTAAAATCTCAATATTTTGCAAAAATAAAATAAAATAGGGTAAATTACACATACCCTACCTGTAGTTTCACACTTTTGCACATACACCCTTAAAGGTTCAAAAGAAGGTTATACCCCCTAAACTATGCCACAAATAGATATAGTGGCCTCCCATCCAAAAAATTATTATTTGTGTTTGTTTTTTGATAACGTGAGCAGTACATGGATATTAGTTTACTTGAAGGCGAAGTGTTATCTGCGATTAGAAGGGGAAATCGAAGACGAGAGAGTATGGTTGATGTGCGAATGTGGAGATCTTGCTCCCATTCGAAGATCAAATTTGAATCATAGTGTAATTAAGTTTTCAATTAATGTGAAGCTATTATCCATGTGCAGCTCGCATGGTCAAAAAACGGACAAAAATGTTATTGTTTTTGAATGGGAAGTTATTGTGTCTGTTTGTGCCATAGTTTAGGGGGTATAAACTTCTTTTGAAACTTTAGAGGTGTATGTGCAAAAATGTGAAACTACAAGTAGGGTATGTGTAATTTACCCTAATAAACCTTGAATTATTGATCAATTTTTTTAAGCCAAAGTAAAATCTCAATATTCAGTACTCTTACTCTTGAATATAGAGTAAGTAATTTATACATACATACATACTACTAATCATTAATGTAACTCTAAAACGTACTTACAAAAAGTAAGTAAAACTAAGACTCCGTTTGGAATCAGAGTTAGTATTTGAAATTGGTTTGGACATCGTATAATGGTGGGTTTTGAACTGGTTGGTGTTATTGGAAAAAAAAATTTAATTTTTGCTCGTGTATTCAAATCTTGCTTGTTTAATTAGACCGCTAGACTACCATTTTTTTTTTCTCACTCATGTAAGTATGTAACTTGCTATAGCAGGTAAATAATTGTCATGCCAACAAATTGACGAGTAATCATTTATGAGTTACATGCATTGTGAATATAAGCATGTATTGTGGATATTGTGAAAAAAGGGGAAATTTTTTATTCTCTACCTAACAAATCTAAAATTGATCAAAACTACGTACGTAATAGTTTTGATAAGTGCACTGATCTAAGCTTACATAAAAAGCACTAAAACCCATTGTTCGATCTCTAGATACATAAAATAGTAATGTTTCAATAATTTGAATGTTGTTTTGATGAACAAAATAAATGGACTTTTAATTTGAAACGGATGAAGTATACATAATATTGATGGATGGATGAATATATGGATCAAACAAGAGAACGAAGAATGGTCGTAGTAACGTTGCCGAAAGCAATCAATTCGTCGTTTTTGGGAATCATAATCTCGACGGGATTAAGGTTGCACTGAGTCGCAGCAAAAATCGCAGAATCCAAGCTCTGGGACGCACCGGTAAAGTCCCCCTCATCAAACGCCTTCAGGCCATCAATGCCCACAACGGAAATGCTTTTATGGTACAAATACTGGCAACCTTGAAGGCTATACCACGTATATGTATCCAAATTCGTATTCTTAGCCTGCTCCTGCAAGAACGCGAACGACTAGCTAGTTGGCTTTTGCGGCAACCGCCTGAAAGACAATCAACTACCATTAGAACAAGTGGCTTAAGACGTTTGTTCATCTAAAGATTTTAAGTTCGAATCTCGGTGAATCTCTCAAATCAGTACGCTTGGTGATAAAAAAAAAATACCTAAATGGCAATCCTTGAGAGGGCCTTGGTGTCAGTGGCCTCGGCGCTGCGAGGGTCAGACTCAAACATAGCCACGCACTTGTCCAGTTATGCGGTGGTGCTACAAGTTTTTGTCACCAGATCGGATGGACATTTTCCCATATACATGACCAGGAAACCAGTTAGGAGAGCAACGAGTAGAGAATTATAGGCCATTTTAATTGATCAACTTCGATAATGGGTCAGGAAATTTGTGATCAAAGATGTTCAATTTATATAGTTTTATCCTCAAAATGTGCCGCTTGTTTTCTTTTCTTTCTATCTTTAGTGATTCAATTTGTCTACATATAGTATATAACTATATATACCAACGACATTTGTTTCGTAACTGAGAATGCAAACTTAACAAGACACACACCAAAATCAACTCGAAAACAAAAAAATAAAAATAAAAACACAACCCAAACCATTATATACCAAAAATCAAATGAACCAGCCCATAAGACACATATCAAACAAACAAAAGCTCATAACTAGCCCAAACTATTAACAAACCCAAAATGAAGCCCAAGTCAAAAATAGAGACCACAACCAAAATTTAACCCTAAATAATAAAACAAATTTATTTCAATTTTCTCCATCAAAAATTGGTCTCTTTTATTTTTTGGTGTATATATAGGCAAAATGATGAGAACGAGAATGGAGTTTTGAATTTGAATTTCCAATTTGTGAGAGGCCAAAAATAGGTGATTGAAGTTGTGACTGATGAAAGTGGTTTTTTACTTTATATGGAAGAGGAAAAAAAAAAGTTGTTGGGAGCTGGGGAATGGGGGAGAAAACAGAGGAGAGAGAAGAATTGACAGGACTTGCATTTGATTCGAGAGAGCTCTTGCACAGAATGTGTAGAATCGCTTGCTCACGACCCAAATTCATAATCCTTAGCTTGTATGACCCGAGTAATTAGTGAACCAAAATCCTCGGATTATTTCATCTCTGATCAAATATCAACTTTTCAAGCTTGTTTCTATTTGATAAATTTAGTCTACAATCACAACTCTGAACATTTTACACTATTTGAGTTACTATATCTACAAATTGATTTTTTTTCCCTGTGGTTCGACAACCATTATTTCGATTCTATACTATTTGACGACCCGCTTAATTCGCTCTACCACTTTTGGGTCCATGCCAGACATGTCTTCCGAGACCCAAGCGAAGACATCAACATTTTTTCAGATGAGTTATATCAACTCATCTTTTTCTTCGGGGGGAGAGGTGTTTGCAACATTTTGTGACCTTGTGGGGTTCCTGGGCAAATAAGATCACCTCTTTTGCTTCCCCGGCTACTTCAGAGCGCGCTTCGCTGATGCGGGGGTCAATCTCTCATGTAGAGATATTGACGCAACAACTTGTCTCAAACAGCTCCTTATATTCTTCATCAACAGGATTGGTATCTTTCTCGTTGGTATCATCGCCCTCCTCTAGGGGATAATCAAAGTCAAAGTCTCGACCATCCTCCAAGTTTGTTTTTAATACTTGGAGGAGAAGCCACGTGATGTTTGGAGGAGGTGGGTTCGGCCTCGTAGGCGCCTCGAGGAGTCTTGTTGGCCATGTTGTACGGTTCGGCCACAGTGCCTTTCCGTATGGTTGGGGCGACATCACCCTTGCAGGTAGGTAGAGAAGCTCGTGTAATCGCGTCATGGCTCTTTGTAGTGATAAAAATGCGTGTCAAGTATTTTGGAGGACGAAACACCCTTCAATGTCATGGTCGTGACATTGGTTTAGGACACAACATGTTTTTTCTTGCTTCCAAGGGTAAGTCTTCCATTAAATATCAAGCCCTTGGGCTGCTAACTTGGAGCGTTGGGGTTGAGAGTTGAGATTCTCCGAAATCCAACCTATTGGCTGAGTCTCCCTCCAAAATCGTCATCCATCACTTTCTTGGTGGGTACGTCTGTAACCACTATGATGGTGTGCGCCTCAAAATACGGGGGAGACTTGATGAACTTGATGCTTGCTTGATAAAACGTGTTTGCCAACTTTTCGAATTAAAATGACCAATTTTTGGGGGAGAAAATTGAAATAAATTTGTTTTATAATTTAGGGTTAAATTTTGGTTGTGGGCTCTATTTTTGACTTGGGCTTCATTTTGGGTTT
>JAYMTJ010000132.1:0-17591 GCA_036897525.1 Pelargonium x hortorum
CGCCCACAAAAATGGGGACGAAAATCACAATTCCTGGACGCAAATGTGGACGCAAAATGGAACTTTTTCTTGTAGTGAATATTCATAACAAAATTTGATATTTATATTAAATTTAGAATTATAAAAAACGCAAGTACCAGTATAAACCTATAAATAGAGGTTTTTGTGTAGTTATTCACTAAACTAATAGTTTGCAATTAATCTTTAGGTATGATACATTCTATTTCTAATATTCGTTGGTTTTGTTATTTTGATATGTGTCTGTATATATATTTGTAATTTGAATCAATAATAATTATATTGTATTGCAAATTATATTATTACATATTGTATAATTTGTGTGTATATTACTATAATAGATTTGAATTAATATTAATTTTATTATTACTACAAATTATATTTTTAATTCCTGGATATAAACTAGTATTTAATAAAGTATCATATTTTAACCTCAAGTTAAAATATTCCCTGGCTTAAAGTGTTGACCCTCTAATTATGAATAAATATGTACGTAACCAACATTAACAATTAACCTCTCCCATCTGACAATAAAATCCTCTTTTTTATTTTTATTATTACAATAAAATCCTCTACATATATGCATATTGCATTGTTGTAGCACTGCAATTTTTGCAGTTTGTGCACAATCTAAGCTTTTTCTTAAGCAAAACACTGATACATGGTATGGTAGTGTAAATTTCTATATCCTTCCCATCTCCTCATCTACCCAGCAGGATTGCACTATAAATTCAAACACTCTTCTTCAAAACCAGAAGTGAGATGCGATGTGCCCTTGGAACAGTGAAAAATACAGTGTAGAATATCATGTGCACTTGAAAAGGTGTTCATTTCACAAGTCACAACAACATCCTGAATCCAGATGTCTTTAACACCCTTGTGAGTTGATTGAAAGGCGGGCACCGGCAAAAATAGATCTTGCTTGAGCTGCACCCATCTCTGAATCCGATGATCCCAGCAATTCATGACAAATGCCTGGACAAAAGTGTAAAATGTGAAGTCCCATACTGGAGCCTTTATAAGATAAAATAGGTTATGCAGCTCACTTACCTGCAGGGAGAGAAAAGGTTCCAGATTCAGTTGGCCATTACCGTGAGCACGGCATAAAATAATCTGAATTGCTGCGCGAGTGCATGTCTTTGAAGATAGGGTTCACAAGTTCATATCCATGGAGTCCAACCTTCGTACATGTTGCATAGATTATCTACACTAATGGCTTGTTTAAGCAGATAATCCACTTGCTCTGAGATGCTAACTTCTCTGAAAGTTGCATAACAAGGGCAATGTTAATACATATTATATTTCATTTTGATCTTATCAGAGTTGTTGTAAAAGAATGAACCTGTTATCAGCAATATCTCGACCATCTAGCTTCATCTCAACTCGCTGTAGAACTGACATTGCATAAGCATTTTTGCCTAGAAGCAAGAAAGACAACAGAAACAGTATAATGAAAATTAGGAGCCTTTTTCTTATACTCTCAAAGTAGAAAAAGGAAATTAGGCAAGAGTGAAGTCAAAAGAGGATTCAACAAAAAATTCCAGACTGTAAACACTATCCAGTGTTGTTCAAGAAAGGACTTTGCTAGTTATTTCTATCACTGAGAAACCAATAGGCAAGTCCTATTTAAGTGTGTATTGTTTGTTTGTTTTATTATCAGCAATGCAAGTGTGTATTATTGCTACTTGCTACAATGTATAAAGATCGGCAAGAAGGGCAGGAAACAGTATAATTAAGAGATTCTAAGAGATGATTTGATGCGTACCCCTGGCAACTCGACTTCCAGTATATCCAGTTGGAAGAGAAGATGAAGCTTCAACATTTTCATCTTCATTCCTGACTTTATCGGATGAGCATATTTCACTTTTACCACCAGACTTCACCTGTGACTTCTCCTTATTTGAAAGATGCAAGTTATCAACAGAGACGTCTACAGATTTTTCAGTTTGTGATGCCACATCATCTCTCAGGTATTCATTTGGTTCATTAGGAGTACCAGCATCACTTTGGTTGAGTTCCATGATCTTGGACTCGGACTGCTGACACGGCAAACCTTCTTGATAATCAGATTGAGAAGATGGGGCAGAATAACCAGTGGCCTCCCTGCTATTAGATCCTTGCAACAGCTGTTCCATTACTTCTGCTGGATCATTGAAGCTATCTGGAAGACTTGCTTCAGCAGATTCCGAGCTGCTACTGCAGATGCTCTCTGGGGGTGATATCCATCCTTTATCCTGCAAAGGGAAATCAGTAACAAAAAGAACATCCTCGGGACTCCCACTGTTTGATCTAGAGAGGCCGTCTCTCTCTTTTTCATTCTCATCGTGTTCAGCATCACCAACAATATCTGGCCGTGACAAACTAATTTCCTGTGATTTTACTTCCTGGCTTTCTCCTAGTCCTTCAAGAGCCTACATGAAAAGACATGGAACATATCATCAAAATAGTCGTATGTTTAAATTCTGAAATCTTACTATCGTCAAAATAGTCATATGGAACATATCAACATTATTGATCTTAACACCAGGACTCACTTTATGAAGATTCCCGGCATGGAGACTTGCAGTACGTGCAAGCCTGGTCAACATGGAATAAAGTTCCTTTACAGACACTGCTAGTGATGGTACCAAGGGCTTAAAGGTCTGACAAGCCTCCCTAATGCGTAAACAATAAGACTGGTATATGGCTTGTCCATGAATGGGAGATATTTCCATCTTGGTCTCTCTTTCTCTAGCAATAGCGTCAGTCATAGCAGCGACATCTTTAGATAACACTGATTCTAGAGGAAGAAGGATTGCATTCACCTGATTGAAAACAAAAACAATCAGCACATATATCGTGCCTAGACTGAAGTACTAATAACAATGACCTAATTTGCTGGAAGATGAAAAATTAGTGACTACATGCATACATTAACATCCAAATTAAGACAAGCACATGGTCGAGAGACCAAGGAAACAGGAATTGATAATCAATAAAAACCTTTGAGAGATCTTCCATAAGAGAGTGGTGCACCACAGAAGCTTCCTTCCCCAAACTGTGAACATCATCTAGATCTTCAGTTATGGCCAAAACCTATAGTGAAGCACAACACATTAGTAGAATAAAATTCCAAAAGATCAGGACTTCACCATGGTAAAAATGCTAAAATAGTTTTATTCTGTACATATGACTTGCTTAAAAAAACCAGAGTTCAATATCTATATCTTGCTTGAATACAAATAGTTCAGCCCTTTCCAAATATGTGTGTCAAGATTCATTATGTAATGTTAGCACTGGCTAAATTATGTTATTACAGGCATAAAAGGAGTAAAAATAATTTTCACACCAGTTCTCTTCAGATTCAACACACATGACAGAAAGCACCTGAGGAAAATAAGCATCTTGGCAAGAAAACTAATAGCCTCAGATCATGGATCATACCTCCTCGAGCATGGAACCACATTCGGAAGTCAAAGCAGTATGACTCCCTGAAACACGACTAAAAGAAGACAGAGCAACACTGGCTTCATATGCACAGTCCCTCATCGCAAGAACTATATTTTGTAAATCACCTGCAATAGACAAAGCTGAGAGCCTCAATCATGTCCTACATCATATATGCATGCACGCATTTATATACAGTATTTTTTATACACAAATATAGATGCACATGCATATGAATATACTAATGAAGAAAAACATGTTACCTGAAGCTGACTTTGCCTTCAGAGATGCCATGTAGAGTTCATTGGTTGCAGAATATAAACCATTGTTAGCAGATTCCAGCTTGCTTTGTGCAAGCTTCCATTCTTGTTCAGTACCTGATACGCAAAGAAAGGTAAGAATGGTAAAATTCAGCACCCACGCTCCATGACTCAAGTTAATTACTAGTGAGGGAGTGAAAATGAACACTCACGTGTAAAAGAATGATACGTAACATCCAATCTTGTTAGTGCATTCAAGTATGCCTGCTGCCAGGTTCTGCCATCTCCACTAGACCTAAATGGGTAAATCTCTCCAGGAACCTGAAATATGCCATCTCTTGACACTTCAAACGCTAATGTTGATATACAAATTTTGATTATATTTGATGCTTTCTCTTTAGCTTCCCACAGTAACTGCTGTCGCCTCATCAGATGGTCATGGAACTCAGGAGGAATTCCCGAGCCCTTGGCTGAAGCACTTCCTGTTGCACTAGTATTGGGGCCACCACAAGCCCACCCCATAGCTCTTTCAAGCTGCCCTTCTGCTGCAAGAGAAGTTCGCTCACAAGCTTGAAGGATTTCCATGGACCTTGCTATTTTTGATACAGAAGACTGTATACTATCCAATAGTTTAGGTCTGCTGAGGTTTACAATGATGGGATATAAATTATCATGGTTAGTAAGATATTTCTGAATTGTGAGCCTGCTATTATGTGAAGGAGCCAATGCTATGTCATGCATCCATTCCATCTGAACAATCTCTAGGCTAGTCTTGTGAAGAGCATCTTTGAGCTCATTCATTTGCCTCTTCAAAAGTGATACTGCTGACTTTGCTGCACGAGCTGTTTCATGTGCATTGCAGTATTCTTCAAGCATAAGTTGAACCCTTTTCACAGCCCCAGCATCTTTTTTCGTTTGATCAAAAGCTAGCTCATTTGTTGCCTCCGTCAGTTGCTTCAGATGCTCATTCTCTTTATCCAACCAAGCCAATAGAGTAGGTGTGAGTCGTTCTCTCAGATATTGACCAATATGTTTCTAAAGTTGGATCTCAAGCTTCTTCTTTACAACAGTATATAGCTGATCAAATCCTAGATTCTGATCGACAGATGAAGCTACATCGTGTATGCATGAATCAAGAAAAGAATCCACAACACCTATTTTCCAAATAAAGAAACAATGGCTGTTCAACAACCCACCAAACTTCCAGATAAATTCAGAAATTGGATAACCAGAATTCATCCAATCTGCTACATTAGGAATTTCATTTGAGTGAGTAACAGAACCAATAAATGAGGATGACACTCTATCGATAGATTCCAATTCAGAGAATGGCTTCAACAGTGTGGCCAACAGTGCTTTGCTTCTTGAAACATGTGGTTCTTTGTTCTCCTCAACACTAACTAGAGATTGAAAATGGCGTTCAGAAGAAATCAAAGCATTTTTAATATCAGATTCTCTCCTTATGAGTGAAGAAGTTCGCATGTCCCTATGGTTCCAAGTACTATGCAGTTGGTCCAGCTGTGCCCTACAAGCTTCTTCTTGAGAAGCAAGCTCATCTGCTTCTTCCCAGGAAAGATGATCCCTACCCTTAAGAGCGGCTTCTTCAAGAGCCAACTGCTGCTCTGTAATGAGACCAACCTTATCAAAGTAATTCTGCTCCAACTCAACCAAGGATGCCCTCTCTATTTCAACTTCAACAAGCTGCTCCAGAGCCGTATCAATTGAACCCCTAATTTGTGAGATGAAACCAAATGCATCCATGATTTCCGAATTGAAGGAAACAGCAGATCTTATTATATCAGGAAGAACAACTTCGGTCATATGGCCAACCAAATTTTTGCTGGAAAGTAGGATGTCCTTGAAAATGGAAGCCCAATTTTTTTCAGAGCAATATTTTGGCCAGTCCATGTCAGCATCAACACAAGGTATGTCCCTGAAAATCAAATGTCGCAGTTCATTAACAAACCCTGCTACAAGTATACATTTTTCCACTTGCTCTTCAAAAGCACAGAAAATTGTTCCAAAATCGTACGGCAACATGTTTGCATTTCTTTCTCTAGTGAAATCACCAAATATGTCAAGTATCCTGCATCTTATCTCATAATACACTGAACTGGCAGCTGTGTTCAGAATAGATAGCACCTTCTTCTCTTCCGGCCCCACTCTCAACCTGGTGTCTTTTGTTCCATCAAATTTAGATTTTCCTGACTGAACAAATAAAGCATCTTCTTTACTAATAAGACCAATAGACTGCATGTATTTCATGAAAGCAGAAAGAAGGCGATCCTTAGCTTGTGATTCAGTTTCAGATCGAATAGAATTCACTAATTCAGCACACTCTTCTTCTACTTTCTTCATTTCTACTACATACTTCTCAACTTTACGACACAGATCTTCATGACTGCAGTTGATAGAGTCAATATCATTACCATGTGATTGAGCGATTAGTTCAGCAGCCTGTCTTCGGGCAAGGGATAGAGCTTCAGAGGAAAGGGCATTTGCTGATAGTTGAAGAACTTGTGCCCAACCATGAACTGCACTGGTCGTAAGGTAATTTAATGGCAGAATCCTTTGCAAAGCCAATGAATATGTCTGAAGAGCCATCAGGGCAGAAGAGAGTCCATGATCCAATTCAGTTATGAGCTGAGAAACTTCCCTATCTATATCATGGCATTGTGCTTGTGTGGGCTCAGGCACAATTGTCAATGGAACCCCTGCTACTAAAACAGCAGATGTAAGAGACAAAGCTTCTGACATACTACTCAGGCTTATGCTAGCATTAATTTCAGGGATCAAATTGCTTCGTAAAGCATCAAGGATCCTTCCATGTTGCTCCATCCAAGTTGAAGCCTCTTGAGCTTTCTCAGCTACCAAAGCCTTTGCTTGAGCGAATTCACGAGCTTGAATTTCAAATGAAGAACGTGTTTTCTCTGAATTACTAGTAGCTTCAGCAGCTATTGACTTCGCAGATGTCTCATGATGAATAAGGTTAGATCTCTCTTGATCCGCTCGATAAAAAAGAGCCGAGGCAAGCTCGTATTGAATTAGAACATCAGCGAACCCCTGGTGCAAAAATTCTCATAATATAAAATAAATAAATGAATGGTTAACGAAGTCAGAACTCAAAAGTACGAATCTTTTTAAATACATCAAGAGAAGATCAAGTGCCGGGTACGCCAGCCAATAAAAGATCGTGATGTTCCTGTGTTAGTATAGAGCCATCAGTCGTTGTAAATATATTCAGACAAGTTCTCAATAAAACAAAGATAAAAAGAACAATCATTAAGTAGTTATGTGCAAAGCTAAAAACACCAGCCTTGCTAAAATGATCAAGACCTCATTATTTTTGCCAAGGCAGTATAATCCGTATAGAGAATACACAATAATTAGAAATTTTGCACCAGTAACCAGGATTGAGCCAAAAGGTAACTCAACTTGATGATGTTACTACCACCACACACATTCAGTATCACATTCAAAACAGATATTAAGACTAAGATCAAATAAGCACCTGTAAGGGGACACGGATTTCTTGAACTCGCGATGCAAATAAACTCAAACTAACTGCCAACTCCATACCCTTTCTTTCTTCACCACCAATTGCTGCATCATCATGAAAATCTCCTCTTGTCCATTCCACAAGTGGATCCCAGACAAAGACTTCCAGTAACATCAAGATTATGTCTTTGTTCTTCCTTAGAACGCCAAGAACTGCTTCACAGTTTGCTCGAAAGGTACCTTCGACTCCTGTCAACCCCAGAGCTGCTTCAATTGTTTGGGTAAGACGAAAGGGAACAATCTCTGGAACTTTAAGTCTTTGCCCTTTGTCAAAGCAAACATTGTAATCGATATGTACAATATCTCCGCTACAGAAATCAATAAGAATATTATCCAAATGTCTATCACCCAGACCCAGAATGTGGCCCACCATACTCGTGGCTGCAACACTTCCAGAATACCTACAAGTGAAAATAAAACTAAAAATTTATCTGGGCCACTTAGTAATGATATTATATTATACTCAATATGCAAGGAACAATAGTTCATTCAAGTTTTCAGTAAAATTTCAGCTATGAGATGAACACATGTCAATGTAACACATCATCTATATTGTACCAGAATTAACAACTATGCCAAAAAAGTGCTTTATCCCAAGTATAAAATTTGGATGCTAAAACTACAATACCAATTCTATCTTTGAAGGCTAGGATCTAAATTAAGAAATCTCTAGACATATCACAAATGGGTTCCACAGGATCGCGTGTGCTTTTTTCAGCCATGCTGTCCTATACAATATGCACTGGTACAGTTTTGTTTCTCATTTCATTTATTTGGAGGACAGAGCAACCGTCACCTAAATTTGCATAAGAAGCTGGCAATCTAAAAGGCATTGGTAATAGCGTCCAATCTAAGTAATTTTCCACTAAATATTTTACCTCTCCTAGGACTCAATTTCAAGAATTAGATTAATTATTACACTGGCTTCAAGCGAACTTCCATATTCATACAATGCAAATGCACCAAACCATGTCCAGATTAATCTGTAAATGGTAGCATACATAGTCCGTATTATTATAAAATAAAATACCATAACGAACACAATGAAAAAGAGTAATTTAAATTATTGGCAAGGTGAAACAAAGATCCAATAAATCATGTGACCTATCCAAGTTTGAGGATCATAGAAGCACAACAGGGTGAAGACAGAGGTCAAGGTAGAGAAAGATGAGCCCCCCTCCCAAACTTCCGAGACTAGAGAATTGATCATCAAGATTACCATTCCAAATAAGTTGATTTGAGAGTAAAAATAGTTATTAGATAACAGATAACAAAAATTGAACTCAGGATACTAAGAGTACCTCTTTAACTTTGAGCTGAAGGCTTTGAATCCTTCACTAGCACACCAAAGTTCTTGATGAAGCAGCTGTTTTGGAGCCTCTTTCATAAGTTCCAGAAGAACTTTACGCTTGACATCATGAGGCCAATCTCTTCGAGATATTACTCTTCTGATCCCTTTCTCTTTCAGTGCTGGTATGATTTTACCATAGAACATATCACTTGGTCGAGGAACAGGGCTAGGAACTGGATTCTTTGTACTTCCAGCACCCATAGATAAGAGCTGCGCTAGCTGGACACGATTTTGCCAAGACTTAAAGACACTGTATATACTCGTTACATTGTCCACCCACTGGATAAGACCAGCCCTACCACTGATTGGAGTCACAGAATAATAGCGAATGCCAAGCGAATAACGAGTCAAATGTGATGAGAGCAGAAAACCATTTATAGCTTGCAAAAGTTGCATGATTCTAGCATCAAGACGCAGGTCTTCTCGTCCTTTCAAAAGATAGGTATACTTTCTTCCATCTGAACCCAGTATAACAAGCTTTTTAGGTTTAGTCTTAGTTGATAAGATAGATACTTCTGCAGAGAAAGAAGCTATTGTGATTATTCCCTGAAGAGCAGTAGTGGAGCCACTGTCAGACTCAGATACAGTGACTTGCTTCTCAAGACCAGGCATAGGTACATCAGAAGATGATAATAGAGCTAGACGTGGTGCAACTTCTCCTAAGGAAATGAATGATTTCCTTTGATAGGAGGCTAGAGATGCGGCAATACTATCAAATGGTCGCCACACATCTGCAATTGCTGCAGCAGATGCTGGAGGAGATTTAAAGGTTAAGATGGCTGATTTCAGTTGTTCCCTGTAATGCTCATGGAACCAAACCTCATGAGGTGTTTCAGGTTTCCGAGAAGTTGAAGCTAGACGCCGTTCCAAGGCCACAACTATGGGAGCCATCATTGCTGAATACTTAGCAGCACTTATCTTGTTCTTCTCACTTTGGCTAAGAGTGGCATTCTCAGAAATCCGTGCAGCTTCCTCTTTCAACACATTGATGCGTCTCATAACATCTGAAGGAAAACTTGATCAGCTAGCCATTTATACTGTTGTAATAAGTGAAAGGAATTGGAAAATAGCTAGCAGTTTCGATATAATGATACCCATAAATGTGTGCAAGATGATATTCAATGTCCAAAATTTAAGTAAATCATATGAAATGAAAGGTGTGCTTGACTAAAACAGGCACCATGAGCAACAAAAGCCTCACTCAAGCAAGCCACAGTTACCTGTATGGAGATCTTGAAGGGTGCTGAGCCACAATTCCTCCCAAAGAACTGTCACATTTTCAAGCTCATTTATCATGAGCTGAACATCCTCAATTAATCTAGGGTAAAGATCTTTCTGCATGGAAAAAGAATACACTTCAGTTATCAATTATTCCACCCTGACCAAGCAAGATACTGAAATATACAATAACATGAGCGCAATTGATTTCTTAAGAGGTATTAATTTACACTTGAATACAAGTTACCGCGTTCATTTTTTCCAGTTCTGAGTCAATTCAACCATATTTCAAGAAAATGTGTCATCTCAAATGCCCTTTTTTATTCAAATTAGGTCTCAAACATCCAATTGTATATTCCAGATAGCATATATTTATCAACTTAGTCGCCATACTTTAAAGCATACATATAAAGTAGATTTAAGTAAATGTTTTATGAGAGACACGTGGAGCAAAAGAGCACTCAAAGAACCAAAAACTAAGTTATGGTCATAAAGACTTTGGGATTTACAGTTTTTTTTTTTTGGATAGAGTAAAGACTAGTTAGAAAGAAAAAAAAAAGACAACAGACAACGAGGAAAGATATAGACATAAACATACAAAAATAAATCCAAAATAGGGAAGAAGAAAAAAACTACTGCGTAGAAATTCCATTTCCTACAGAAAACATTCATTTGCACGTCCTACACCTCACACCATAGTCCACCTCAGATTCTTGTTCCTCAACTCCAAGAGGTAATTTTATACTTATTAAAGCCACAAAAGATAAATTTACTAAGCAATGTCTGGGCTTGTTTCATGAAACCTAGATGTAACAAACAAGCTAAGGATTGAAGCAGTTAAGTGGTCTTTGATTTATCTGAACAACAATCAGCTTTTACAACATATGAGAACTTTCATATTTTATAAATGGCACACTTCCTATCGTGTGACAGTATACACACACACGCACGTGCGCACACATACATATATATAACAGCATTTAAAAACACATAATATATGTCTAATCAACCAAATAATGTATTCAAGGGAATTGTATGTCAGAATGTGTAGGAGTAAACACCAAACAATATCAAATAGATAAATGCAAAGGTATTTGCAATACCAAACAGCTCAGGATGTGCTGAAGCTCCTCCGAAGGCTTCTCTTGATTTGCACTAACATCAACTAGAGTTGGATACACAATGGACCAAGGAGATAGCTTGGCCAGCATCATCAGTAAGCCCTCTATTTGCTTCCGAACTCCTTGCTCAGGGTGAGAACTTAAACGAGCAAACAGTTGTGGTGTTACTTCCTACAAAAACAAGGATCTAAATCAGACTGTTGTTGGATTAGCAAAACCCAATAGATAAAGATGCCAACAAACAGAATCAAACCTGCCATGGCAACAAAGGAACTGTTGAAAGAGCTGGTTCAAGCATATCTTTTAACTCTACTCCGTAGTTGAGAAGAATGTGCAAGACATATAACGTAGCCCTTAGGGAGTAACTGCTAGATTTTTTTTCCAAGGACTCACAATCTGAGCTAACTATCTGGCCGTCATAAAGCTTGACAGATGAGTATGAAAGGTACTTTATGAAACCATGAGCTGCATGCCCAAATAGTGACACTCTTCTTTGCCTAAGAGGCCACCAAATATCAATTAAATCATGAATAGCAGATGATGTGTCAACTTCCTCTAGGCCAATATTTGTGTGTATGAAGGACATTCGCAACTGAGAAACTAGTTTAGCAGAAAGGCATTCACCATTAGAGTTTTCTGCACCAGGGGCCCCAGCTGCAGCTTCAATAAGAGTTACTACTTTCTGCACCAAAGCCTTCACAGGATTGTCAATTATCAACTCTTCTGTAGAATCAAGCCAAGAATTATACTTTCTTTCTTCCTCTTTAAAACCTGGAGTATCATCCTTACCATGAAGAAGCCGCCAAATCACAGTCCTCACTCTTATAACCTCTTTTTCAGTTAACTTATACCTTTCAGGTAAAATTTCTGGAATGAGAACAGGAGAAAATGAGCATGAATGAAGGACAGTTTCATGTGAAGTAAAAAGAGAATCCCTGGCTTGATTGAAGCACCAAGAGGAATAAGAAATCCATGACTTGCCCATGGTGGGGCAAAGACGAGTGGACAATTTTGTTGCCGTACCCACAAGCTCCTCAATAATGAGACCCACATTTGGTTTGGAGCTTAACTTCTCATTGCTGGAGAGCATACCCCTGCCAAGAGGAGAGAAATCACCTATGTCAAAATCTGCTTGCATTTTGGGAATGATGGTCTCCAATCTCAGACCTGAATGATCCTGTGTCAACCAATCTGACAGTTTCAAGCAAGCTTTGGCCTTTAAAATGCTATCGTCAGCATCAGAAACTATAGATGTTGAAGAAACCATGCAAGGACGCACAAAAGACCAAAGATTTGTAAAAGCGTCTTCAAACTTCTCTTCAGCATGCATTAGCAGGATGTCCTCATAATGCAAACTTGAGAGTAGAAAGTCACGATATCTCTCCTCCGAACAACTCAATACATGATCTCTAAGATAGTTGTTCAGACGATTTGCCAACATTAAATTTCTCTGTTTACGAGCTAAACTCAACAAATTTATACAGAGGTTTAAAGTAACTGGAGAAGCTGGGGAAATAGATCGATAAACCCGGAGGACTTTCAACCATGGGTTACAATCTTGATGGACCGTATTAATTGGAGACTGCAGGGATTGGACATATGAACTAAATATTGCTTTAAGTTGTATGGGTTTATCTTGGGTGCCTTGAAGCTTGTATCCCTCTTCAAATGCAAAGATGCAGTGTAACTGGGCAGCATGTGCAGCTGCATCCACTAACCCATCAAGAGGCAAAATGGACAATGGTTCTTCCAGTATCAACTTAGCCTTTTGCAATTCATGAGGCACCTTGTCTACTTTTCCCTCTATTTGAAGAAGCATCGCCTGAAGAAGCATCTGCTCACTCCTTTGCAATGCTAGTCTAGGATCAAGTGTCAGTTCATTGCTACTTTTGGGTGTCAAATCAAGGCATGACCATGCAGCTTGAAAATCACCCTCATCAAAATGTGCCAATCCATGAATTGCATTAATTTCATTGCCTGCTGTAGTTAGAGCACCAGAGTAACTCTTCCCAGCATGCTTAGCACGAAGTGCCTGCAATTCTAATAGCCAGGATTCGAGAGATTTCCAATCCGATAAAGAGGTATAACTCTCAATGATACGAGCAATAGCAAACTGCACACCATCAGAACCCATAGAACTTAGTGACTCCTCCGTCTGTAGCAAGTGAGTAAAGTGAGCGGCAGCCTTTTCATATTGGCCTTTTGCCTGGTATACAAGGCCAGTCATCCAGGGGAAAGGGTCCCGCACCCCAATGTTACTAAGAGACTGTTTTTCCTCCACGAGCAAAGAGGAGAATGTCATTGAAATCCATTTCTGTAACCCAATTAAAGCATCGGGTTCATGACTCTTACAAAGCGACAATGACATGTGCCGCAAAACCCTCAAGATATCTCCTGAAAATCTACTCCGCATATTATGGAGGTTTTCAGCTGCCTGAACCCTAGATTTGTCCTTCAAAGCAGAGACCATGAGATTTTTTAGCTCTTGCAAACGTAGAGTACTGTACTGAACTATAGCTTCGTGGCATTGAAGTGCCAATCCAGTATTCATCATCGGCTCACATATACGGGAAAACCACTCCTCACAGACCTTCTTATTTGCTCGAAAAAACAAGGAACTTTGGCGAGTAGCAGAAGGTAAAATGGCAGATCCCTCGTATGCATTATATACATATTTCTTTAGGGCCTCAACAAAGTCCAACAGTAATCTCATAGGTAACAAGTGAGCACCAGAGGAGCCTATTATACTTAAGTGACCATCAGTTTGTTCGCTGTCAAGCTGGAGCACATGCGCAATATCTAAAAGCATTCGCTCCAGTGCTGCAAAAGTTTGGGTTGGCCCGCCAAGATTAGTCCTAAGGCGTGTCGCAATGCAATACCTAGCTGCTTCATGTATAGCCCACCAGACCCCAGCTATATTATTAACTGAGCAAACTTTTTCAAGAATATTGTCATCCACTTGTATATTCAACAGTGGGCAAATCGCAACATTTCCTGTTTCATCAGGCTGACTTGAAACAGGATCTTTCGAACTCTGACAGCTGTGAATCAGACGTTGGATCCAAACAGAAAGAGGAACCTTCCATCGTTGTGAAATGTAGCTCAGAATAGAAACAAGTTGTTGAGAATGAAGTTGTTGTCGTAGCTGCTTCAGGGAAAATATTTGCTTCCAATGCAAGTTAGAATTATAGTTTAACCCAAGAATACCAGGCCTACATGTGGTAAACGTTCCATATTCATATAGACCACAGGTATACATTGTGGTGGGCAAAACATGGGATAGCAACCTCACAAAAGAACTTTTAATATCATTATCTGGGTCACCAAGTTTTTCAAGGACCACTTCACATATGGGACGAAAGTACATTGGATGCACAACTCTTGCTTGCAGAAGGAGTTCTAAAACTAATGCTGCATGTGACCTAACTTTTGGTTCCCTATCAGACGCAGAGTCTAAAACTGAGAAGACAATATTTCCAGAATTGCCAATATGTCCAAATGATCCATCAAAAAAAGTATTCACACCTGATTTTTCATAAAAAGAAATAACATTCTCACAGAACTTTTGTACCCACTCTAGTGCTACCAACTTAAGTGAAAGAGGGGAAGAAACATGAAGAGCTTTGACAAGAATGGCACTGTACTTCCTTAGATGCTCAGCAATTACAGCTGAAGACACATCTCTCACATTGTAATCAATCGAGACCTTTTCAGCAGCAACATGAATGGGAACTTGCATGATACGCTGCTTTCTTGTGGAGCATTTGCACAAGAATTCAATAGCTGTAAGTCTCTCCAATGTCTTCATAATATCAACTTGCAACTCTTGAAAAGCCTGAATAGGTGCTTCAAGAGGATTCAATTTCTCCGTAACAAAAGAAACCAACGTGTTGGATCTCTTAAGATATAAGGCAGCAATGTCTGGTTGGCCAATCAAACTGCCATCTCCACCCAACAAAACACAAGTTAATAAAACTTTCAAATCAAATTTAACCAGCGCAAACAACTCAGATTTCGAATAGGATTTGGAATCTTCATCGCCGTTGACCTTATCTCCTCGACCTAATCCAAGCATGCCCTTTAATAGCTCGAGCTCCCCGATCAATAGGGTTACTGCTTGTTCAACAACGTCATTATTCCCATGTTGAAGTACAAATATATAAGTGGCAGCAGAACTTCCTGTCACTAAGTGATTAGGATGCAAACGCAGTTGTGATATGGGTGCATCGAAATGAAGTATTTTCTGTAGAGATGATGAATGAAAGCCAAGCTTTTGCAGGGACAGTAACTGAAGATTAGTTTTTAAAACCCCATGAACTTGAAAAGATGTAAGCTTCCCAGCTCTCGATGGTTGGGTCATACCATCCATTTCTAAGCTTTGAAATAAGATATCAGCTGCAAGAGGATAAAATGTTGAAAACCTTTCACATAATATTTCAGCCAGGAGAGTCAAGCACTTCCATGAATCCCCAATCCATTTTGACCACCCAAATTTCTTTCCAACCATAGATAAGCATCCCAATAAGTGTGGAACTATTTTACAAAGGGGTTCAAGAATTTGTTCAAGTAGATTCATTTCCAGCAACCCTGAAGCTGTGGACTGCAGAACTGTTGAAAAACATGAAAGTAACGCAAGCAATCTTCGAAATTGTTGTGGAGTTCCAGGACTTGCATCCTGAAGCAACACATCCATATCACCCAAGAACTTTGACAATAACCCCAAAGAAAACTGCAAATTACCCACCCAGTGATTCTGAAACTGCAAGAAACTATCCATGATAACATGTCTGTCAGGTTCAGCTAGGTCTGGTACTAATGCCCAACCAAGAAGCAGGTCAACAATGTCGAGGAAATGAGGTTGGAAACATCTAAAGAACTTCAAAGAAATCAAAGTCAAAACACCCAGAAGTCTCCGTAGTAAAATCAAGGAGGTTCTCTCATCTTCAAGAAGTTCTTGGCACGCCTTAAGAATTGGCAAAGCATATCTCTCAATCCCCCCAACATCTCCAACATTAAGAAACTCACGAAGTCCATCCAAAGCCAATTCAGTGGAACCATCTCCAGCACTGACATTGCTTAGCAAGGGTAAAGCCCAGCCAATGAACCGGTCAACCAGACCTCCAATTAAAAGCTGGTTTTGCCTTCCATTAGACGCTATAGGAATAGAACACACTACGGCACATAAAGCCCCATATGCTGTAGCTGCTAACTGCCTAACAGGGTAGGATCTGATCCGATTTCAAAAAACAAAACACTAAATTAATACAATTCTAGCTAGAGTGTGAGAAATGGGGAAACTTTTCAAATTAAAATTAAAGCACCTAGTCCCAATTTAACAGAAAATTTTCACATGTTGATAAAAAATTGGTCCACAACAGATGTAAGCATTAAGAGTGTAACATTTTGCCCACAGAATTTCAGCAAGAAAACACGACACAAACAACTCAGAAATAAACTAGCGGGTGAGAACTCAAGGCTTCAAGTACTATGTAAATGCTATTTCACCAACACTCCCATAAAACCCCACCTCCTAGAATGGGAATGGGATTCTAATTCCAAAGCCATTTTCATGACTAAAAAGTCTTAATATAAACATGATGAATTGAAATCGCATTCCCATTCGATTCTTGATTCCCATTCCTAAACAAAAACTCTAATCCCAAAGCTACCTAAATAGTTACTCAAGCAAATCAAAAGCCAGAAAAGCAAATAATCGAAATCATGCAGTGAAACTCAAATTCAATTCGTCATCGAATGGGCGCGCATACTATAATTGTTCATATATAAGATAGTGAGTGAGGAGTTACTTGTCAGCGAGAAGTTGGGAAAAGCCCTGGGAGAGGAAAGAGGCGGAGTGAGTGACGAGGAGCGAGTTGGGGTGGTAGAGAATCGCCCGGTGGAGTGAGTTGATGGCGCCGAGTCGAGCAGTGTCGTCGTCGTCGGTAGGCGAAGAAGCGGAATCATCCTTGGGAAGGGCAACGGAGAGAAGAGCTGCGAGTTGCTGCTGTTGGTGGTGGAGTCCTTGCATCGTCGACAATGCTCATTTGCCTCTGCCTATCAAATTGCATCTCTGTGTTCTTCTCTTCTCTTGCAAACGCAAAGAAACCATTTTTTCTCCGGTATTTTTCAGTCTTCTGTTGCTTGCTTGGGCACCACTTTTTTTGTCTTCTGCTATATTTTGCTGTGTTTTTTATTTTATTTTAAACTGAAACTGAGTATTCTTATTATCTCAAATGATCAGCCAGAAGCTGAGAAATAGGTACCGGACTAACAAAACCAATCCAACCAATAGTGCCTAACACAGAGCAAGACGTATTAGCTAAATTATGAGCCACTCGGTTGGCAGACCTCTTAATAAAACAAAATTCAATAAATAAGAATTGAGAAGAAATATCAAGAATGTCTCGAATAATCAATCCAAAGGCACTGTTGACCTCCCCTCTGGACTGAAGAGCCTGAATCGTAAGAGCAGAATCGGACTCGATAATTATGGAGCCCCAACCCCGGTCCAATATCCATGAGAGCGCCTCTCGGATCGTAAGAGCCTCACAGATCAAAGGGTCGAGAGCGCCCAACCACCCCACATCCGACCGGAGAAGTCACAGATCACCCATCCCCCCCTCGCACGACCTTCCCAGT
>JAYMTJ010000133.1:0-17436 GCA_036897525.1 Pelargonium x hortorum
CCATGCTAAGGATCCTACAAACTATCCTCTAGTCTAGAAAGTCTTCCTAGTTAGTAATACAATAAACCCTTTCTTCTCAGCCGATACACTAATAACCAACACCTTATCATCTGAATCCTATAATATCCACCTGTTCAGAAACTCTTATCCCTGGAACACTCTCTTTGAAGCTAGCTCTGTCTGATCCATGGAATCTAGGAAGCTTAATCTGACACCTCTCTTGCTAGGATCTTTGTCAATTGAGATACTTTGCTTGTAGTACTAAACTCAAGTTTGCCTTATAATCCAAACTACAAACAAAAAGAAGCCTCTCAATGTCAATGAAAAGTACTAAGCCTAATAACCCGAACTCAATCTCCACTGAAAGGACTCTCTAGGAAAACCCAGTCCAATAGTCATTTTAATAAAAAACAGGCATTTCCTAGAGTTTGTATAAGGCTTTGAGACTGCAAAGCGATAGCTCTCTAATCAGCGTTCTCCTAGGTTTTGGTAAGATATATTTATAACTCGACTCTGCTAGTACAGCAGAGTATACCCCTTCTCGAGTCCTTGTAATTAATAGAAAGCTGGTCTCCTAATTACGGATGCATACCTTAGAATATTTAGTTTCAAAAAGAGGTTGTAGGATTTATAATATTAGTAATTGGCTAGCACGAAACTGGGATCCCGGTAAGAGTTTTTTATTATCAAAGCTGCTCCAAAGCTTTGTCTTTGTAAAGTGTTTTGCAGGAAAATCCTTAAACTTAGCCCGGGTTCCGCTTGATTATGATAGGATTAAGTAGCATAGCAGATAAGCTTTCAGAAAAGATTCTTCTCACTAGAGTTTACTGTGGTTGGTGTAGAGGCTGAGCAAATTGCTAATATTGCCTTTCTTCTGCTAAGATAGTTTTTTACTAGTATTAGCAGTATCTTACTTGACTTTTGTGGTAATTTTCTTTACTTTAATTCTCTGAAAAAAAGACTCTGGGGGTAGAATCCTTTCTATTCTACATAGAAGTAACCCGTAGTAGAAAAGACACTTAAAATAACAAAAGGAAAGTCGGCATACTTGAATAAAGCATTTAACAAATAAAAAATTGATATTGCTAAATGCGGTGCAGAATAAATCTTTATCAATGATTACTCTACTAATTTGCTGTTTAAAGTACTATTTGGAATGCGGACCCTTTTTGTAAAACAAGAACTAAAGATATCTATTAAATAAAAGCCTTATCCCTCTAGATTTTTCAATTTGGTAAGAATGTTAAAAAAAACAGTATGCCCGATGTGAGTTAGTATAGGCTGCTCTAGACTATAAAACAAATAACAGTCAAAACCGTCTTCTATTTAGACAAGAACAAACAAAAAATATCACTAGTAAGTCGCTTTTCCTAATTAATAGCAGGATTTCCCTAATACATGCTAGTTAAAAAAAGTCTAATACGGGATTTGAACCAATGACTCTTGCCGTATGAAAGCAACAATAAAACCCAACTTAAATACATCTGCCTAAGTTAAGAGTCACCTCTAATCAGAATCCTAACCAAATTACAAAGACTCCCTTGTCAGTTGATTATAAGTCTAACCTTCTATGCCTGTCAAGTCTGTAACTGTAACTCTTAGCATCCCTTGAAAGTCCTTGCTTTATAAGGTGTCCTCTAATGTACTCTCTTAGGAACTACTTATAAATCCCTCTTTGCACTCCGATCTCTAAGACCACTAATTCTTATAACAACTCTAAGAAGGAAAATTGAAAGCCCTTGAAATCATGTGAAAGAAGTCAATCTCGTCTATCTTAGGAAACCAAACTACCATTTAACTCTTGAAAGACTGTCTTAAACTTTCAGCCTTAGATCCCTTCCTATAAACTAAGCATCTCAATTCCCTTGAATGCCAATAGAAGTGAAATCCCACTAACCAGCTGCTAACCAGGGGGCGCCATACCATCACCTCAAGCATTCCCCCTCAACTAAACCTCTTCTTAGGAATATCCCTTAAGCAAGCTGCCAGACCTTGTAAAACCTGTCAACTAAGACTCTTTAGAACTAATCTAAGATGGTTAGATGGAATAACTATTAACCTAAGGGAAGGCCTATCTAGCATGCCAGTGAAAGCTGTTCTTGGTTTTAATTTAAGATTCCGGAGTTTTGGTTCTTTTCTGATCCAGGTTTTTTTCTAAGTTTTCTAAGTCAGTTAAATTACAAGGCTAAAGCAAGTCCTGGGGTTTTTTCGGGATTAAGGGTTTTTATAAAAGTTGAAGTCTGTCTTTCAGGTCTTAATGTAATGGTTTAACTATCCAAATGACTATAATGGCATTAACCTCCTAAAGGTTTTACTCGGTAAAAGAGATTTATTCATTATCAATTTAAGTATATCCCCTCCATACTGATAAACACAAAAGCCAAGAAGTCTTTATCCTTTTCATTTTAAAGAGTCACTTCTATTTATTTGACTGTACCTCTAGCTTTAACAATTTGCTAGTTTTCTATGTTTCATGTTTCCTAGCGAGTCATTAATGTAGGAGTTCCAGGCGTATAGAATTAAAGCTCCTTAATTTATTAGAGATATTAACAATTGCTGAACAAGACAAAGGCTCTCTCATTCTAGTCTAGTAAGTCATCTCATTTTTGGTAAATTGTCTTTTTTTTTATTTATTTCAGGGGAATACAGAGTCCATCCAGTTCCAGGTATAAGACTAGAAAATCTGTACCCTTTTACTCTGAACTCTCCTATTTGTTTTCAATTTCCTCTGATAAATAAAATAGTAAGAAAATAAAAAAGGTTTTCTACTATATAGGTGATGGTACCCATTTTACATTGTATTAATTCTATTAGGAAGATATAATAATATATTCCGTAGCTAAGGAATTCCTATTTAGTTTAGTACATGAAAGCCTTGTCAATAGTCAACTCAATCTCCTGATCTGAGTTTGGGCTTTCTATCTACTAGAGCGCTAAGGTAAATCAAGGACATAGTAATAAAGAAGGCAAGAGCTTGTCTTGGGTTACGTTACCAATTCTGGTTGCTTGTCGCTCTGTAGCTCCTGAAGGAACTGGTGAGGAGGAGTGTTAGCTTGGTTAAGAAACCCGGTCTAGGTCTCATTAGGGCTAAGGCTAAGAAGTAAGTTATAGCTCTAAAGAGAAGAATTCCCGCCTGTAAACTGTAAAAGATTTCCTACATGATCTTGAGTCTTTGTCCATAGAATACTTGCTTCGTTTAGAGAAATTTTGGCTGTGTTGGATTCAAGCAATTTTCTATTTATATAGGATAGTACCCCGGGTAGAGCAAACTATCAATCCAGTTTTCTAAATAAACGGTACAAGGATAATCCTACACGAGTAACAGGCAAATTTTGTCTTTTAACAATTGTAAACCTGTGCTCTTCTAAACGTCTTAAAAATCAATTATGAATCTTTATGCCAATTGGATTTCTATTTAGCTAAGCGGGTGTGAGTAAGTAATAATAATAGACTTTGTATACTGATTTGTAGTGGAACCCCTATACTTTCTTTCTCAAAAAAAGAGCTGGTAACTGTATTTTAACTTAGTCAGCTTTGTTCCGGGAACACCTTTAAGATAAGAGTCTTTAATTGTTCTTTGTTATCTATTCGTTCTAGAACCCCCCTATAAAAAAAGTAATTAAGGGATAAGGCCCTGCCACACCTTATAACTTGACTAAAAAAACCCTTGCGGTCCAATGGGTCCGCGTTTTATTTATCGGTATATCATAAGCAGTCTTAACTATTCAAGGTAATCTCTACATTTCATATTTCTTCCATTCAGAGAAAACGGGGGCCCCTGTAAATAAAGGACATTTACATTAGAAATTGTCATCTAAAAGAAACTCAAAACGAAGTAAAATATAGAGGAAATGGAGCAGTCTAACGCTAAAGAGGTTTCTTTAATTCTAAAGCAGCCCAGAGCCTACCCTGCACTAGCATAAAATGAACCCAAGCTTAAGGTTGCTACAAGAAACCCTGATCCAGATAACAGCATTTATACGAAGTGCCTTAACGTGAATTGAAAGGATTTCCTTCCTACAAACTACAAATTCCCGCTTAGCCCTTTGTACTTTTGTTCATTGAGTCTTATCTAGGTTGGGTTAAATACAATTAGTTCCTAATTTTTGACAGTCTATGTGTTCTCTTGGTTGTACTATACCAGGCAAAGTCTCCGAGAGATTTTATGGGATTAAGAGTACTCCTTTAGAAACAAATTATTTTAAAGAGAAGAACACGCATCCCTGTTTAGGGTCCTTTCTATCAATTTTCTTATTACAAGTATCCTAACATTTTTAATAAAGGTTTTGAGAAAGAGATGTTGCTATACATACCAAATTAAAGTAAAGTACCCCGGAGTAAGCTTAAGCTAGTAACAAGAATTGGTTTCATTTAATAAAGAGAGGAATTCTTAAAATTGTAAAAAGTTAAAGCTATCCTTGCTCGGCAGGGTCTAGGTATCTCCTGTGTAAATTAAGCCAGGCAGTGTCTATATCTATATAGGGAATTACTTATCAAGAATAAAGAAGTTTTTTAACTTATTCTTACCTTTCTACAGGATAATAAAGCATTATATGCATATTGTGTAAAGGGATAGTACTATCAACGGGTAATAAGCTAACCCGGGGTTATAAGTCTCAAAACGGGTTAAACCTTATTGCCAAAAAAAACTTATATTAAATCGAACTCTTGTTAATTCAAACTAAAAATGCTTTATATATACCTAAAGGGGCCAAACCGGATTGCTCGCTTCCTATACCAAGTCTAAACACCTTTGGACTGATCGCCGAAATTCTTTATTTAGTACTTCCTTGTAGTTTTTTATATTCCTTACTTTGCTACGGGAACAGGAAAGCACTAACAACTAAAGCAACTAAAGAAGCAACCTTTTACTACTAATATCACTAACTTCTTTTGAAAACTAATCCGTATCTTAGCTTAGAGTTTTCACACCTATTTTGTAAGCTCGTATTAGATCTTTAAGTTTTCCCATGAGTAATGCCTGTCACCAGCCTTTAGACTCTTTTTTTACTAATTCCTATCGTTCTATTTTATAGAATTCTTTAATATAAGAGAAGAGAGCCCCTTACCTTAATTATATAAAAAAAATTTTTGAAACGGACGGCAAAAATGAAGTCGTATTGAAGCTATGCCCATTTCAAAGCAACCCTGTCAGTTCCATTTCCTTTCATAGAGCTAAGGATGTAGTAAAGGCAAATCTATTAAAGAAACCTAAGAATTTCAGAGTATTTAGAGGAAGTAATAAATTGGATACATTGATTTGGAAAGTAAGTTCTTTTTTATTAAGTGCTAAATCTAGGCTATGAGAGTTCTACTTGGAGTAACTATAGCTAAAAAGGCGTCGTTAACTTCTCAGTTTTTTCTATTTCTAGGGCTATCCTTCTCTTTCAGTATTCCTTTTTTCTTTCTATTTTTAGAGAGTTCCTAGCCCAGACTTAGGGCAACTCTTCATATTCTACACAGCCTCTAACTTAAACTTAGCAAATATTCTACGAGAAGCTAGACTCTTTAAAGGTGTGCTTACAGGTAATATTTGACTACGAGCTCTTATACGATGTAAAAAATCTTACTATTATACATATCTTTCTCAGAATAGGTATTAATCTACTTTATTAAAATTAAGTATCCTGTTTTTGTTCTAAATTTAGATCCCAAAAACTTAACCTACTACAAACATACCAGACTGGACAAACTTAGTGCAGCCTTGAGAAGTAAGTACAAAGCTGGTAAACACGTAATATAGGGTATCCTTTAGCTTTGTATAAAAGGTCTCCCTTAGGTGTAACTTTTCACTGACAACAATACAGGATAAATAGACTGTTGTCGCTGTTCTATAAAGCTTATGGAAGAGTTTTCTATTTTTTTAATTGCCCGCAATCTATTCTATAGGTGGGTCTATTACAAGGGCTTTAGAGCGGGCCCTTTTCCTAAGACAACAACTCTTTGAATGACTTTTCCTGAATTAAACAAATTACTACTTGTTAAATATAAAGAAATAAATAGCTACGCTTGAAATCAATTAAATAATCCCCGTACAAACCAAAATAAGCCAGATACTAGTATCGTATATCCTTAACACTTAAGTTTAGAGTTCTAGTTCTAATACTACTAAATCTAAATATGAGGAATCTTTTTTTTTACAATAAAAGTCTTCTTATTCTATCAAGCGTATTATCTCGTTTTATTTGAATTTATTCTTCTTGTAACTAAGTCCTTTAAGATAAGAAAGCCTTGAATTGAATACCAGGTAATATTTTAAAAATTACGAAGAACTACAAACATTTCTAAGATCTCTGCGGAGAAAGTCTTGACTCAATAAAGCCAGAACTTGTTTTATCTTTTCAGAACCCTGGCCTGTAGAGTTCCTCTTAAAACCTTGACTACTTGTATTTGTATGGCTGGAACTCAACCTCTGAAGACAGCCCCAAGTGTCTCTAATGTCTGTCCTTATAAAAGCTTTCCTTGTACTATATATGGATTGATTCCCTTTTATTATTAGAGCTTTTACAATACAATAAATTTTCTTCTTATCTAAGTCTAGGATTCACTTCTTTTTGGTTTTATCTACTATACATACAAGGTTTCCACTTTAGCTGAACTCATATACGGTTAGAATTTTTTTAGATATACAGTTAAGCCTTGGGTTAAAGACTAAATTACCTTAACTTAATAAGAAGACTCCATTAGCATTCATTCAGTTTATAACAAAAAAACAGGGCATACCTAAACTAGGGACTTTCGGAGCTTTATCTTGTGAAGAGCTTTCCTAATGGATGGTAATATATGAACCTTACTCTTAAGTGGATGGCTTGGCCGTACTCCACAAGCCACAAGGAAGTAACGAAAACTACACAAAAGTTATTGTTGAAAACTAGTACTATTCATTATGTATATAATACTCAGATGTAGTTGGTAGGTATTTCTTACCCTTTTTTAGCTGTCATAGCTATAGCATAAGCAGGGAACCTTAAGTAGAAACAACTTGCTAAAATATGGAATAATAAAAAAACTAGGGAATTCCCATCGAGAAGGACAAACATGTAGCAACGGTAGGATATAGGAATGAATCTAAAAATCTCCATTTTCTTTTCGGTAAGTGTTTTGTGCTGCTAAAATCCCTAAACAACTCTGTAAGATTGACTCAGTTTGCATGTTATTTTTATGACTCTTAAATTTAAGAATTTCTTTCGAGTTTATAGAGGGTTTATTTCAGTATTTCTTTTAGAGTTGTGCCTTGTTTATGACGCAGAGAACTTGGATATAGCTTAGACTCAAAAAAAAGGAGGGGACCCTTTAGGTATGGGTTGATATTTTTTACTCTTTGTTTTAATTGTGAAATTTTTATTATCATAATAGAAGTAAGTATTACTGGCTAGAAAGAAATAGGTGTAAATGTCAAAAATGCTCTGTCAGTCATATAGTAAAAGGGCGTTTCCTAACTAAGTTAGTACAAGCTTCTAACAAAGAAACTAAAGATAGAAAAACACTTTTTGTCATTAGAATCACTTATACAGATACAGGACTACGAGCAGCTCTACCAGGCCCCTATATAATTTCAATTCTTGGGTCCCTCAAAGCCCTGAGCTTTAGTAATAGTATTTAACCCGCTCTGTAACAAAGGTTTCTGGTCTCGCAAAATACTTCCTGTTTGCATATTGAAATTCAGTATAAGAATTCCAAAGCTACCCTACTACATACAATATCTAAAAAAGAGTTTTTTTTAAGTCTTTTTTTCTTAGGGTGCCTGGGAGTTTTCACTAAAGCAAGTCGTAAGCTTGTTAAGGCGCCTCCTCTTACTTATTTACAGGAGTCTTTGACATTTCGGGTATAGTCTTTAGTAACTAAAACGAAAAATCTAAGTCAATTGGGTAAGGGTACTTTTTCGAAAAGTTCTTCTCTATAATGCTAAAATTGACTCTTTACCTGCCTGCAAAGCTCCTGCATTTTTTTCTAGTTTTCGTTTGTGGCTTAAGCGCCCCTTAAAGGTTCTAGGTGTAAGTAGCTTGTCTCAATAGCAAGGCCCCTTTTACACGAGTCTGAGTTCATCTATCCTTGGTTAGTTTACCCTATGGTATCTTTTCAAAAAGGTACTGAATTGGCAAGTATAAATATATGCTAAGACTGAGTAAAGTAAAGGGCGAAGCTCCAAAACACAGGACAAGGCAGCTTTAGAGTGTGTTTTAGGTCACGGAGCAAGCGAGTTTGTTGATATTATTAATTGGAAGTCTTATCTTTTAAAATCATGTTATCTTGTAGATAAAGGTTTAGAGTCTTAAGAATAAGGAGACATTTAGTAGTATAAGGATCTAAAAGTTTTCGATAAAGACTTAACTTAGGTATAGTATGGGTAGTTTTCTTCCTTCCAGATGTCCGGTTAATAAGTCAAGTCACAAGGAATCCAAAAATGCAGGAGAACACCCATTTTTTTGATAGCTTTTCTTTCATTCGCTAATACAAAAGTGTTTCGTTATACGCTTTCGCTTTAGCCCGAAACACTACAATTAAAAAACGAAATAGAAAATCATTTTATGTTACATCTCTTTAATGTGTATTAAGATGCCCTACTATAATATAAATAAAGATATTCATTTATTTCTCTAAAAGGTATCGCATTTCTTGTCTTCTCAAAACCCGGTATTGAAAAAAGTGGCTACTCTTCGATCCTGAACCAGAGGGTCCTCACTTAGGCAAGGATCCATATTATTTCTTCTTTATTTAGTCCTATTTTGTTTAGAAGCCCCTTTTGAATTTACCAGATAAAGGAAGGGTGCCTTGGGTCTATAAATTTAATACAGAAAATGCCTTTAGAAGTAGACAAGTCGTCTTTGAAACAACCTATTCTTGCAGTATTTAGTTTGCACTTTTGTTAAGCTTAGTCAAATTGACAGTTATAGTTACTAAATTTACAAGCTAGGATATAAAATGCGAGTCGCTGTATCAAAGCGCTGAAAAACGGCCCAATTCTTTGGAACCTTTTTTGGAACACTTAATTTAATGAAGGGGTATGCAACGTATGCATATACCAAAGTCTAAACAATTTTTGGGTTCCTAAGATATACGTTTTCTTTTTAGTCCTGCGCATAGCTAGAGGATTTTTGGTAAGTAATTCATTTCTGCTTAGTATGACATATTATTTTTTAGGTAAACCCCTACTATAAAACAAGGAGCATTCCCTTCGGGTTTCTAAAAAGGGAAGGAAATTCTATTGTAGGACATTTTAATACGAGTTCACACAGGGTAAAAGCGGACTCTGCATATCATATAAGACAAAACTTTTTACAGGATATAGGAATTTGTACAAACATGAGATAAATACCGGGTTTACTAATAGAAATAATAGAAACGAGGCATCCACACTTAAATTGAAATGTAGGCTCCGAGGTCGGTGTAGGGCCCCAGATGTTCTTAGCTTGTTATTAAAAGTATCGGAGAAAGTGGCAAGTAAGGCGCTTAGTAAAGCTTGTTTAGGACTAGAATCTCTGTCAATTAAATTAAGGTCTCTCTCAACCTTACAAGGGATGTTTATAAGCCAGTTTTAACGGAATATTCTAGGTCTAGGAGAATGCGCCTTCTGTTTCTTTGAACTCGTATATCAATCAAGGGTCCCTTAGCGTTTCTAAAGTTAGGATTTTCCTGATTAGGAAAAGGGGGACTTGGGAAAATTTAAGGAATAGAAGTAGAGCTATGAAGACTAACCTAAGGCTCATAGAAAAGGTATCGGGATACATAGTTCAGGTCTAGTTATAATAGGTACGAAGAAGACTCTCAGTACGGGAAATGCAGGGAACCATAAGAAGAGTAAAGGCAAGTTTTACGTTTAAGGCGCTTTAAAAGGCAAAAGCAGAGGTCTCACTCCAGCATTTGGGACAGGTAATATAAGTCAAAAAGGCCTTCGTAAGTAATAGAGGAGTTTTCCCTATTAATTTCCAGGAGAAAAGGCCCCTTTTTGTTAGTTTAATAAGAGTCTGAAAGCATGTATTAAAAAAAAAGGAATTTGTTGAGGAGTTTCGTATACTTTATTTTGTACTTTTCATTCCAATGTTAAAGAACAGAGAATTGAAAGACAGAATTTTGTCTGACTTTAGCTTACTTCTCCTATAGGAACTCACCCAACCTATAACCTATAACGAGAAAAACAGCTTAAGAATAGAAAAGATGCTCAGGAATCTCTATAATTCATGAAAGTCTCTTGGCTAGCACTTTTGATCTCTGGAATCATTACACTCTGAATATAGTTAGAAAGCGTAACCGTAAACCCGGAATCACTTTTAATTAAATAGAAGCATTTAAGATCTCCTAGCTATGACTATGAAGAATCCCTACCCTAAGTCCAGTCTAAAGCTTTAGAAATCAAGATATCCGCCTTAGAATTCTTTGGTAGAGCGCGGATCAATTTGAATGGAATGTCGTAGGGTCAACCTATATATCTATATATAGGGGAATTCCCACTACTCTACTAGTCGGATATAAACTATATACAATATAATTGAATTAAGAGCTCCTTTTATGGAAATTCTATAGCCCGGTATTAAAATGAAAATAAAAAAATTTTAGTTGAGGAAAAGATTTGGCAGGGAGTATATATAGTATGCTAAAACTCAGTATCGTATAAGTTTCCATTTATAAAATGTAATATAATACCAAAAAAGAAGTACTCGATTTGCCTTCTTGTACATAGGATCCCTTTCACAAAAAATATCGAAGAGGACAGCATGCCTTTAATATACTATACTATACTATACTATACTATACTATACTATACTATACTATATATAGGAAGCCCCTAGAAATAAAATTTACCAACATAAATACGTCTTATAAACTTGGAAGACGAAAATGCTGTGCCTACATGTTTAGTTTAATTTGCAAAACTTATGCTATAATAGAAATACCTAAAGGGGGAACCCTTTTTAATGTTTATTTGCCCCTAGATTATTCCCAGCATTTTAGTAACTCCAGATAAAATTCTCTCTCCAAAAGACCAGAGTATTGTATAGAGAACTCTTTCTTAGTTTAGTAATATACGCCAAGAGTATAAAGTTTGTACAGAACAAGAAAATTCCCGAAAAAATTATTGAGTAAACAAAAGGAAACACTAGAAACAATCCCATAAAGAAAGAATCTTGCCCATATCAAAAGTTTTTTAAGTAAGGGAAATGTACAAATTAGACTTTTCAGAGCCTTTCTCATATTTTAACTAAGAATCTTACCTGTCCTGTACTTTACTTTTCAAGTTTTTAGAAGTGTTAAATTTTTAATAACGAAAGAGTTCCTTTTGTCGGGTATCCCTAAAATGAAAATAGGAAGAAATAAGAAGGGTTAGAAAACAGGTTTCTGGTACTAGCTCTTTTCGGCTTAAGGAAGAAAGTAAAGTTCTACTTTAAATCCATAAACAGAAAAGCAATCTACTTCTTACCAACTTTCTTACTACTGACTTTTAGTTGCTGACTTCTTTGCTATTCTGAATAATACCTTATCTCAATAACTAAAATTATCTTAGTCTTTCTAGCGAAACCAGTACTCTCTCTTTACCTTCTTTGTTATGGGCTATCTCTGCCTTCTGGGCTATACCTGTCTGCAGATGTTACTATTATTGGGTATTAAGATTCTTATGCTACTATTGTCTTATAGGAATTCTTAGATTGAGTAGTGTTAATACTTACAGAGTAGGAGTTGTATTCTCTTATACTTTATTAGAAGGAGGTTCTTTGGAGGATCCTGACCAGTTGGAGGTCTTTCTAGTTTGGGAACTATTACACCGTCATGAGATTGATTACTTGCATTGCATTGTCCAGGATATTTAGATTCTTAGAAGTCAGAGTTTCAGTTCTAGGCTATAGTTCTGTGTCAGGTTTGGGATCTATTTTGACCTTCAATCCCTTTATTTGGAACCTCAATAATGAAAGAATTTCTTACTTAAGGACCTAATTTCTTTTGTTTGGGATATTAAGGACTCTTCTGATTGTATTAGTTTGTTCTAACGAGGCAGAAAAACAAGCTAAGCTTATAGCCGGTAAAGAACTTATAGAAAAAGGTGGGAATGCCAGAGCTTTCAACTGTGCACCTTTAGAAGCGCAGGCTTTGGCTTGCTTTAACAAGGAATGAATTCCAAAAGTAAAAACAGTTTTGACTCTTTATTAATAGATTTACAAGCACTGCCTTATAGTTTCTAGGGCTGCTCAAATAAGAGAGTTGAAAGGGTGGTATACTTAGGTTCTATTTAGTATTAGTCTTAAAAGGGGCTCCATCCCTACCTACAGCTTTTCAAAGGGAGTAATGGATTTTCCTGATTATGGTATATATCTGCATGTCCTATTCGAGGTTCTAGATTTCTATCAATCAGCTACGGACTCGTTTTCCTCTAGAAATCCAGGGGTACTCGACACTTGATTAAGTAATACCTCCCTATTTTTTTGCACTAATAAAATTTTTGCCAGTACATAACTTTATACTATATCGATAGATCTGGGATCTGAAGTGAAAAGTAGAACGCATACCAAGACGGGAGGAACCCTTTTGGGGATCATTAAGCCAGAGTTTTTCCTATGGATTTATTCCATAAAGAACGTGAACTTACAGGGATCCCGATAGCTTGTTGGATCCTGCTGAATAACCCCTTTATTCTATTCTTTTTCTTCTCGTATGTAAACCTTGTGGCAAGGATTGTTGTTTAATACTAATTAAAAGAGAGGAAATCTTAGCGCTAAGGGGTTTGAGTTCTACAACGGGATCCTTGCATTTCCTTATGAATGAGAGAATACTTAGAAAAAGTTTAAGAATAAAAAGCCTTAATTAAAGCTTGCCTTATAAACAACGTTTTGCTTAGTAAGATATTGCAAAAGAATCCTAAAAGTTATAAAAAAGGAAACCTGATTCTGGGTTTGAACCTGTACCCGACCCGTTTTAGGGAGTCCCCGGTTCTCCTAGGGATACTATATACCCTATCAGAGATATTTTCTCTATTACTATGGAACCCCTCCGTTGCTAAGAACTTAAATAGAATTGAGGAGTAATTGTATGAGCAACCCTGTTGTATAGGAAAGGGTTACTAAAAAGAAAGGGGCAGAGAACTCATAGTTTAACTTAGAACTAATAACGGGCACAACAAACCCAAAACTGAGAGTTAAGAGAGGCCTAAAAAACTTATCAGAATAGAACGGAATTCTAAAGGAAACCTTGGACCTTTATATGGGGCTGGCGAGACCGAAGAAAGAGGTTGATTTCTTCTTATTTCATTTTAATACTCGAGAATTTTAGTGCTTATTTCGGTACCAAAAGTTTTGTAACTAAAGATCCTCTTGAATGCTTACTCGGGCACTTTGTAAATTAGGACTTTTTTGTCTATTAAATTCTGGAAATCCTCAACTACTTTATATTATAGGAAACCCCTTTTTTTGAAGCTTATGATCCAGCTATAGCCTTTGGATTTGAATATTAAAGACCCAGTAAGTTCTCGTGCCTTTTTTTTATAGGCGCATTAGTTCCGAAAGTTAAGGGGGGAGAAACTCTAGTGCTTAATGAATAGAATTAGAATTCTGCCAAGATTTGCAGTCCCTTTATAAGGCGGGAGGGACCCTTGAGGGTAGATTCTAATTTCGTTTTTTTGGTATACTTTCTTCTTTCTTAACTTACTGAGACACAACTATAAATTGATTTTACTTAGTCGAAGCAGTTCCTAAACAAGGACTACTTCATTACTTCTACTTGATTTATGTATCCCTTTCCTAGAATCTTAAAAGGACCCACGTTCTTAAGAGCTATAATATTCACTCTTAGTCTTAGTACCCATACCATACCAGTACCTATCTTATCACCTGGACTCTTGAGCTTAGGGTTCATACTGTCGCTATACTCTTGCCTGGACTTAAAATCGCTGCCGTTTTCTTATAGTGATACAGATTCCCGGGATTCCTTGTTTATCTGCTATTTAAAATAAAAAAATATTGTATGAACATTTGTTCGTAGTTTTGCTGGATCTGGACCTCATATAAATATAATTATCATAAATCTCTGTCTACTTTGTGAGCTTAACTTAAAGAGAAAAATACACTTTTTTTTTTAGTAAATTAATTCTCTATCCTAACAAAGGGGTTGCCTCATAGCCAAGAGTCATATAAAACTGCATTAAGTAATCTGAAGCTCCTGAACATTAAAAGTTGATGGACTTTGCTGCTTCCTTTACTTTAATAGACGTTTCATTCAAATCTAGAGTCTAGTAGAGTCTTAATCTTTGTATAGGCATTAAAATGTACTTTGTTGTTAAGGCTGCTGCTTCTGAAAGAACTGGCTATAGCGGAATCCTAAGGAGCTCCGACCTTAGAAGGTACTCACTTTATTTGTATACCTAAAAAGGTCCAGTCAAGAGATATACTAAATAAACTAACTTAAATAACTTAAATAATAATATTTTACTAAAATACCTATTAATTAACTATTAACTAGAGGAAGCCTGCCCTAACTCTAGAGTTATTACTAAAATAAGGAGAATAACTTTCTTTACGTTCAAAAATATATCTAATATCAAAAAGTCGTTTTTTCTTATTCAAAGCGGGGTACAAATATACTAAGATTTTCTGTTTTAGCGAAAGCGGTATCCCTGCCCTAGAGAGTACTAGATGGCAATAAAAAGTCCTTAATCATAATGAGTTTCCCGGTTCTAATGTAGAGTCCACAAAGTCAACAACAGCTTAAGCTAAGCGGGTGTAGAACTAACTTAAGGCTCTTAAAAAAAAGATTCAATCTATCATTTTGAGATTTTTATAGAAGAACTCCTTCCAGTATTACCGCTCCTTTTCTAATTGCAAGTCATTCTTTCTTAAAGATAAAGAGCTTGTAAATCCTATGCTTTTTTCTCATTCAAACTTTATAAAAGTACTTAGATAAATATCCTTATAATAAGGTAAAATGTAAGATATAGAAGAAGCTTTGAGAGTTCTCTTCCAGATCCTTATAAAATGATAAAGAGTAACTCTAGAAAGATAGTAATGGTTCACATCAGAAAATCCACATATCAAGTATCTCCTGAAAGAGCAGTCAAAGTCCTACTCGTTTTGCTTTAAATTCTAGTTCCGAGAGTAGCATATCGGATTAACTTTTGTTTCTGGATTCTAAGATATTTGATACCTGGTATATAGAGGAATTTCATAGACTTTTCTTAGTCAATATGTTATTTTCAATTGGACTATTGAGAATGTACGGCAGTAAAAAAGCCACCTTTTTTAGTAATAGACGTGCTTAGATTCTAGAGGCCGGCTTTCCTAAATAAAATAGAGTGACTTCCTTCCTATAAGCTAGAAGATCTGGAAATCCTATCAACTCAAAAGGAAATAAAGGGATAGAATATGTTCCATGAATACAAAAAAAAAGAATCCGTTTATGTTATTACCTGTAATCCTAAAATGAGTCTCTCTTACAAAGGAATTCTACCCATTCCTTATTAATTATTGAAAGCGCTTTACTTAAATAAAAAAGAATTAATCGAGCTGAAACCTAATAAATAATAACAATATCGAAATGATTCTATTATCCCTTTTCTTTATATTCCCAGTTTAGCTGCGGGATCAGGAGACCTTTATAGACCTCCGGCGGGGATCCTCTAAGTTTTCAGGTAATACGTAAATAGGAAATTAGTAAAAATGAGCATTTTTAAGGGTAGCGGGGTCCGAAGCGGTGTTGAGTAAATCGCTTATATAGAAGAGTTTTCAAGTTTAGTTTCCTTTTATATCTAAGAGCTTATAGGGTTAAAAGTCGGGCAGCTACTTTATACTATTGATCTTCATATTCTAAAAAAAAACGGTTTAAATGCTAGCGGTTCTAGTATCCTCCCTTATTTTACTTTGTGCGTGGAGAGTGTAGAATTTCGAAAAAAACTTGGCTTGTCCTTTCGAGAAAGTTTTTCGAGTATTAAGCGCTATAAGACTTCAACCTTACGAGATCTGCCCGAGTCATTTTCCATAGCTGTCATCTTCGTGTTAGGCGGGTGTATTGTATGTGTTAAAAAAACAGGGTATAATTGTTCAAATGGTACGTACTCTTTCTTAAATTGAAATTAAGAATTGCTTTTCGTTTGTTTCCAATCTCTAAAGCCCTTTAAAGCCAAAGTCAAAATTGTAGTAATTAAGGTTAGACTGCCCGGTTTTTCAAGGGAAACAACGTCTTATAGAGCTTATCTAAGGTAAGTAGAACCCGAATTAAAATGAGGTATCCTTAAATAAAAAAAGCTTGATAAATAATAAGGCGCTCGCTTCAGTACACAAGCGATTTAATCCAGGGTTACTACTAGTAAAAAGAAGTCAATAGCTCCGTAACGAAGTTTTAGTTATGCTCCTTTTAATCTCTAGAGAATTCCCGATTACCCTTTATTTAACTCTTATATCAGGCTGTTTCCTTACTCGCGAAGTCTCTTTTCTTTTGTAGTAATTGACAGAAACTTTTAGCACTTTTGTGTATATAGAGTAGAACTTGTATGTAATTTGTGTCTTTAGTAGAAAGTAAGAGAATTGAATTATCCCCTTTTTTTTTGACTTCTTAATTGTACTAAACTTGTCCGTGGAAGCTAGGTTGTAGATAATTTCTAGTTGAAATTGAGCTTGCTTTATAGGCCTATCTCCGAGCCGAAGGAAGGTAGCTTTGTCTTAGAGTCCTATAGAATTTACCTTAGGTTTAAGGATTCTCTTAATTGTAGCTCTTTGTCTTGAGGAGAAGTTTTAACTAGTCGATGGAACCCTCTTGCCTATGCGGGTACTTCTTGATAGGAAGCAAATGAGTCTAAGAAAATCTAAAAAGATAGCATAGCTAAGGATCCCTCGAGAATCCTGTGAAAGCACTCGTCAATAGAATGTACTATCTTAACTAATTAGTTAGGAAATCTATAAAGATATTAACTGAAGGTAACATTGAAAAAAACTCTTCAAAGCCTTTCTTGCACTCTCTTCTTTAGCAGTCAAACTAAGGACTGAATACCCTAACTAACCACTAGCTGCTAAAACCCAGTACGAGATACCATTAGCTACTGCTTTCCGGCTCAGGATTGATTGGGACTGCTGCTAACATGGTTCCATTCATAGCTATACCACTTCTTATTTATTAGAGTAATTCTGAGCCTTTTACTTTTGGATTTCTAATACATTTTTTCCATTCCTTATAAAGACTTTTTTCTGAAACTACCTTGCTTGTATGTAAAATCCCCGTGTTGAATAAAACCCAGTAACATCGACAATACAATAAAGACAGGCTCTCACTTGAGCTTTATCCTTCTATTCCTAAGCCCTTATCTTTCTTTACATTTTACCTATAAATTCTGGTAAAGCAAACAAGACATCGGGAAAGGTAGAATTAGAAACCCCTTTATCTTGTTCAGGAATTCCCATTGACTAAAATACGACTCTCATCGACTAAAATACAAAATACCCAGTTGCACTAACAGAGTCCATTGTT
>JAYMTJ010000134.1:0-17376 GCA_036897525.1 Pelargonium x hortorum
AAAGGGCCAAACGGTAAGTACCACATCAACTAAAGAGCCTATCTCACATGTACCCATCCGCTTCCTAGAAATAGACTCACAATCACAAGATTCACATTATCCATGCTAATGTTAATGAATAAAGATACACCAAAAATAATTACTCAGTTTGAATAAATATTTGATCTCAGTTTTGAACAAATGTACAAAAAGTCTGTTGGGACTGACTAATTTTATTGGAGCTTGCATCCATAAAAAGTTGATAGAAAAAATCATGCTTTTCCAGCTGATCCAAACAAACGCATCTTCTCTGCAACAACAGATTTCATGGCGAGTTTAGCAGATTCCATAACATGGACTAAGTCTTTCTTGGGGCTACTTAGCGACTCCACATAAGCTTTCCGCACCTCAGTGTTCACATTAAACTTGCTCACACCAAGCGCTATGCATTCCTGTTCAATCAATCCGCCACATTCAGATATATATGTGTGGTGCGTGTACGTAGTATATATGTACACAAGTATGAGGATCTTCTTAACCTTTTAGGTATGTATATAAAGCAAGTACCTTGACAAGTTGTGTTGACAAGCCAGAAGCCCCATGAAGCACTACAAGAACACCATTCTTTGAACTCAAGGCATGCAAATCCTTTACACAGAACAACATAGTTAATGTGTTGTATGTATGAGCTGCTAACATAACTCTCTTACTAACTCACTAAAACCATGTACTTTCTCTACACTACTAATAAACCCGGAAAGATGTAACCTAAAAAGATGATATATAGACACATATATATAAAAAGAGAGAAGTATCCCAACCAACCTATTAATGACTGAGACTCAGCCAAACCAATGAAAAATGACACTTCATTAGTTATCACTCATGGGCCTCAATGAATTTGTGGGTGCAGAGCGCCTGTTCTTTGTGTCTTGGATGATTCTCAACCATTAATAAGTCTCTCTCCACACACACACACAGTGTTCAACATGAATAATCAGTTCTAGATTGATGATGCATGAAGTTCCTAAAAGGAAGACTCCACTACTACCTTAACATGACTTATCTTAAACATTTACATTTTCACATTAATAAAAAAGAGTTATAACACTCGAGTAAAAAGTCAGTTGTTTGTTGTTATTATCCCTAAAATGTAGTGGAATGACTCCAAACTCCTCAAAGTAACATAAATACCTTAAGCAAATCAAGTCTGAGATTTGGGCCACTTGCAGGATAATTTCCATGCACGTTTCCTATACATACTGCCAAAGCATCAATGCCCGTCTCATCAATGAATTGTTGAGCCTGAAATACATGAAAACAGTTGTGATATGTTGGAATTTGATGGGAAAAAGAAAAATGAAGCATCATATGAGGATAACAGAAAAGTTATGCTCAAGCACTTGTGTGAAACCCCAGTGAGTCCAAAAACATAATTTCTAAAATTCTAATAAGATATTTGCATCAGAGCTCATTTCATTTGTAGGGATTTGAGAAAGAGGTTAGCTATGTTTGAAAGATCCTGTGAATCAGCAGTTCATGAATAGCTAGGAATCAGCGGCAAAGTTGAGTTTATGTTGGTTTGAGAGACTAGCTAGGGCTCAGCAGTCCAAAGCCCAACCGCTTCCTCTGAAAGACAAGCTGGGAATCAGGTGTAAGCTTAAGGTGGAGTGTGGTTATAGTATTTGTTCCACATCAATGGGAGAGAGAAAAATTATGGTTCATATACGGGTAAAAGCCAAACATGACTAATATGGTTGACCTTAAATGTATGGAATCCCAAGTACAAATTCTAACACGATGGTTCAGAATCTACAAACATAAATGGAATGTTACATATTTTAATTAGCATAAAAAGGAAAGTAACCTGATTGACATCGGTCAGCTTTGCCTCATACTCTTCAACAGTCAAGTCATCTTCCGTTCCAGACAATCTCCCTAATTCAGCTTCCACCATCATATTTTTTGAGTGAGCCAATGATGTTATGCACTTTGTGTATGAAATATTGTCCTTGAAAGAAAGATGTGAACCATCTACCATGACAGAGTCAAATCCCTGGAATGGTTGGAGTTCAGATTGCAATTTTGATGAAAACAAAAATAGAATAGTGAAAACATGTTGATATACAAATATTAGCCAAGTAAAGTGTACCCAAGATTTTATGCCTTAGATACACGACAAGAAGACAACTCACCAAGTCAAGAGCCTCCACCAGATCTTGTTTTGATGTCCCATGATCAAAGTGAACAGTTATTGGAACCTGAGAAAATAAAACACAATGTACATTACTTCTGTTCCTCTATCTTCTACTGTCATTGGCATACTAATTAACAAAATTTGTTTCCAGTTGAAATATTTTGATAATGACATCCAACAAGTTATGTATAGTAGATAAACAATATGAACAAAAGTTACGACAGTCGATCTCATATAGGTATCATTTGTTTTGGTGCCATCTAGTGTACATACGCGTCTCCAGGTAGAACAGGAGAAAACGAATAACAAGGTATTGATTGTTATCTAGTACTCCCCCCGTCCCATAATAAGTGTCTTGTTTCTTTTGCATTTTTGTCCCAAAATGAGTGTCTTGTTTCATTTTCTAGTAAGTTAGTTACACATGAATTGTCAACAATATCCTTACAAAACGTTAGTTAGGATCTCTCGACACATGATTATGAGGATATAATAGTAAACATATCACACTAACTTCTCCTTAATTTTTCTCGGAATAGAAAAGAGGACACTTATTTTGGGACGGAGGAAGTAATTGTTTTTATGTTAGCGTGAATTTATATAAACACACTCCACACTTACAACATTAGGAAGGTAGAGGCGTTTCATACTGTTTATATTGTTGATATGGATGACATACTAAGGAAACCTGCATAAATTTTGACCCTACAATTCAACGGGGATTTCAACCCTAGACATGCAGATAACAGGAATGCAAGATCAAACTGTCAATTTAAGTTCTTCATCTTTCTGCCTCTTTTCTGAAGAGCACAGCTTGCTCATTATAACAAATCGATTCTTTTTTATTAGGGTTAGTACATAAGACTTTTTTCAATCATGTGTGTATCCAGTGCATTGCTTATGGTTCAAACCATATGCATATGCATAAATTCTCATAATATTTCATGCATATTTATATGTTTGTCCTACGTACTTCTCTTCTAAATTAAAACTTTGAGTTTAAAAGTCTGCTACTTACACTTGCTTGTTCTGCTGCAGAGATACAACATGCAATCAAGGGAATTCCTCCATGCTTCAAGGCACCAGGATGGATCTGGAAGACCAAAAAGAGAAAAGAGTCAAAACATCCATAGAAAAGAAAAACTGTTAGGATCTCAGAGAATTCACAGGATTGGCTTAGTTACGGGAGAGATGATAATGGAGCAATGTATTCCACATTTCATTTCAGCATAATGGTTTCTAGCTAACCTGGGAGTTACCTTTCTTACAGCCATATCAATTAAAATAATTGGATCTCAACAAATATATCCAGACTCTTAAACTAATATCTCACCCTCCAACATGGCAGAACTATGCTACATAGATATCCACATATACAAATGATGTTTATAACAAGTAATGGCTATGTAAAATATTCTGTTCGAATGTACTGATTTCCCATGTATTCTGGGATTTGATTTAGCAAATCAATGATTTGATAGTGTAGTAAATAGCAGGATTTAATAGAGCAAATTATGAGATTTAGATTGATTCCAACATATTCATTGATTTCTGAACTGACCGCTCCATACCTGTAATATGGCAGGGCTTTGTTCTTCCTCTGCCGCAGCAACAACAGACCCCACTCCTTCCCCAATATAGAAATGAATGCTCCAACTGCATATCCACCCTTTTCTGCATTCTTTAGATAGTACAAAATTGTTAGCATCTGAAAAAGTTATTGTTGGAGAACTTCTAAGCTTAATAGCCCTTACAATGAGGAGCTCTTTTGTAGATGAAAGTCTAACTGGACGGGCCCAAGATTTCACTACGCCTGCTAGGGCCGTAATGTCACCAACATTGCCTAGAAAAGGAAGGAAAAGAGTTACAGTCCAAACATAGACTAGTGATAAACGTTAAAACGAACAAATGTACAGATACAAACTAGTTACCAGGGAAAACAATGTATGGAACTCCTGGATGTCTACTTTCTGGACCCAGCTGCCATAAGGGTACACCAGCCAAGGCCTGCCCTACTACTTTGGCCTGTCTTGCTTCTAGAGCTTTTGTAGCAAGGTCTGATGAGGTTATTCCACCCTACATTAATATTCTAGAATGATTAATGCATGCTAAGATAAATTAGCGTAGCTAAATTCACATTAATTAATAACTCAGTGCTGGAATAATGAAACAATCGTGGTTATATTTTATGTTCAAATAGAGAAGATACCAGACCAAGAATATAAAATGGGCAACCACCTTAAGACACTGGTTCATGATTAATTATCTTAATATTATTATTTCACATAACTTCCCTTCATATATCTAGATTGAATGTACCCCAAACAAAATGCTGACGGCTAAGACACCAATAAGAAACAAGTCCAAGGTTTTTCTCAATATGAAGAGAAGCTGCATTTTTATGCCACGGAAAAGAAAAAATTATGTAAAAAAGCATTGAAATAGACATCCAAACACTATTGGTATGTTAGCAGAAAACTATTGAGAGACCTTAAAGGAAGCTTTGATACCAAGTAGAAATAGGAAATGATATGAACTACTGCTATGAATGGTGCTAATTTGATAGGACTATGGATTCAATTGGTGGTATATCAATGGACTCTTCATTGTCTATCACAGAGAGGGTTTCTGGTGAATCAATGACTACGTTGAAAATTGTATCCAAGGAGAACTTATCTTGAAGAGATTTTTCTGAAAATGCGTATAGACATCATGATATTTAATTTCGAAATATATTCAATTTAAAATGACCTACGGCTATGGATTCATTAATAGGTAATGTTGCTCCACTACACTACCAAAGATCCAAGGCGGAATCAATGAAAACAGAAATAGACAATTTCTTTCACCAAATATCCGTGCACTCGGCAAGAAGCTCAACTTTCTTAAACTAACTTTCCAGAAACACATCCCTGGGTCTTTAGTATTTTCTCGGCCAATAATCTTGCCCTTACATGTTCTGGTTTTTGCATTGAATAAGGTGCATAAAATCACAGTGAGATTATACAAATAACATCAGGTCAACTGACAACTGTTTACCTTTGCAAGTATGTAACGGGGTCTTGTAGTAATTGTTCTAACTATTTCTACCAGTGCAGAGCTGACTTTGAAATTGATTTCCAAACTCTCAGAAGGAGCTGCCAAATAGAAGGTAGAGTTATGGAGGTGAAAATAAAATAACATACAGAGAACATTAATGTAAAGCAATATCTATTACTTCTTGTAATGAGGAGTATCGTTGTATTTAGGAGCTTGGTTAATGATATTTCTTTGGTTAAATACTTCAGTGCTTAAAATATCAGAGCAAGCTAAGGGGTTTTTTCTTAGAGTTGATTCCATCAATTGGATGACCTTACTAGATATAGAAACTACATTGTAGAGGACCAACTCAACCAAAAGCTTAAGACGATAGTTGAAGGCCCAATGTAATTTTATACTCTACCAGACACAAAAAGGAGATGCTTACTTCTTCCAGTGATGAGCTCCCGACTGGTCATTATTAGGGTATCCCTACCAGCCCTAAGAAAAATATTTGCCATTTCAGCTGCTCTGCTAATCTCCTCGTCTCTATCTTCCACTGATTTCATGGCAAGTTTATCGACAGAAACCTATAGAGAAATAGATGAAAAACATAAAATACTACACATTATGGAATCTGGTTGGATATGTTTCCAAGGAACCTATGACACTTCATTGACTACAGAAACATTTGGATCACCTCAATTGTTCTTATGATTTGTCCACATTGTAATTTAAGCTCCGCAACCTGGGGAACAAGATTTTGTATGGATTACACCAATGGCACTTTGAGAAGAGAAGAATGACTAATAAACAATACGAAAAATATATGTCTAACAAACCAACCAACTACAAATACAGACAAACAGTTCTTAAAATCAACCTGTTTCGTTGTTTTTGGTACATATGACCCCACAACTATGAGACCACCGTTTCTTTCTTTGTTTATTCCTAGATCCTTTGGCAAGATAGGAGCTTTAGCAACAATCCCGAGGCAAGCAGAAACAAAACTAGCAGCTGTTCGACATAGGAAATGTTTTCCCTTCAGCTCAGCCTGTCAGTCATTGACACAACAATCAAAATACTTTCTTGATGTAGCAAAAAAAGCCAAAGTGAGTTCCTATGTAATCAAAAGCTATAGAATTCACATTACCTTGATCATTCCAGCTGCAAATACAGCCATGTCTCTTTCACTAGCTGCATTCACTATGCATGTCGATCCCTGTAGCAGTCAATGAAGAGAGACCAGAGTAAATGGTCAACTAATTATTGCACAGCAGAAAAGGAGCCATACATTTCACATGGATGCAGTCATGATACAAATTATTCTATATTTAACAAAATGTGACCATTCATACCACACTTTATTGTCTACAGAATTTAATCGGTGTTATAGTGTCAATCAATATGTAATATTGTACCATGGTATATCATAACAGGGACAGTATGATGGCTATTTGTTAAATCTCATTGTTGTCTAGCTTTTCAACACACTAATTTGAATTAAAGTTATATCCCACAGCTCTCAATTATACCTCCATGGACAGGACATGCAAGTCATATAAAGGAAAGTATCAAATGAGCCCAAGTGTTTCAGTAATTGTCTAGTCCTCCATACCTTTTGCAAACTGCAGAGGCTCTCACAAACAGCATCTGGTCCACCTTTCCTCAGAAGATCAATGGAAATAGATACGACGCTGCTGGCTGGAATGCGCCCTCCTGTTTTCTCCTCTACCCACTGAAATTCATATATCAAATTTTCAATTAGTACAAAAATGAAAATCTTTCAAGTGTACAACATATGAAATTTAGTTGAACAAGTAATAATGACAAATGCTACTGACCTCACGGAGGTTTGAAGATTTATAACCAAATGCAGCATCTTTGGAAAATTCTGTTTCCCCAGCAGGGACAAGCCTGTGGAGACCCATCATTCATAAGCAGTGTTAGAACTCCACATCACTCTCCCACAATGATTCTACTCAAAAAGGAAAAACCAATACCTATCTGAGTCTGCAACATAGTGTGTATCATCAATAGTATAACGGCCTCCTTGAAGAAAAAAGGGGCAAATAATCCACGCATCCATTTCACCAAGAACGGAAACAGCTGCATCAGCTTCCTATATAAACCAGGAAAAACATGTGTCAATATCCAAGTAATACAACATTCAAGTCCAGTAGTAAAATGCGACATTATTATAGTAATCAAAAGTCACTGTACTTACCTCTGGAAAATGACCACGTAAAGTTGAATCACCTCTGAGAACTACAGTGAAGTCAACACCCTTGACTGATTTAGCCGCAAGAGAAAGGTTTTTGCAGATATCCACTATTAGTGCTTTGGCCTGTTAGATGTTAATTCTCCAATAAAAAATCCAATTGTTTGAATACAGAATCTTTTTAAGTTTATTTGATATAGTATTTGGAAGCCAACCAGCTTTATGGATTTGATAATGCATATTGTAAAGAAAGTTTCATACCTTCTCCGAACTCAAGGCCCTAGAGTTAGTTAAGATGAAAAAACATTTAGGTTTTTTGCCGAACTGCTCAACAAGGGACTCAACTCTCCTGAAAATTGACAATTCATACTGGTTAAAGGTCTAATCAATAAGTTTTATAAGAAAATCAGAAAATATGGCTTCGATAGAAAAAGCCTCCCACCATTCACCATTGTGGGGTCTGGTGAGTGTCATTTAAGGAAAAACAGTATACAAGGAGATATGATCCAGTGAGATATTTATGAAAAGGACCAAAATTAACTTTGTTAAACAAAGAAAATGCAAAATTTAACATAGTTGTAACTTGTTTAATCATTTATAAGAGTAAGTAAATTTATAAACATCGAATATTAGATAAAAAGATAGAAATATAGTATTGTTCTGTAGTATGCATTAAATTTTCTTTTTGTGAAGTCCTTTATTATTTGTTATGAAAGAACATTTTTTATATATGTAAAATTAAAATTCTGTTAACTACTTAATGGAAGAAGAGACACACCATTCTGTTAATACTTCAATATCATGAACAGTTTGGGTTCCAGTTGGATCATCATCCAGGACAACCAATGTCTTTGTATTGTTCTCATTCAGTTTGCGTATGTCACCAATAGGATCTAGAGGCCACTCTGATGGAAGAGATTGCAGTACCACTTCTTTCTTAAGAGCAGGAAGTATTCCTTCAACTTTAACGCCAGTAAGTGTCTCATAAACCTGTCAAGTTAAGAATAAATCGCAGTTGCCAAATTTCAACACAATGCCTTCACATAATGCATGTCATCTTGTAAGAAAAAGTGAAACAAGAAATTGAATGTCAAGTCACAATAATGACAATTATTGAATCTACATCATTAGTGTAACACAATTTCAAGCAATGTTTTCAAATCACTTCTGTGGAAAGTTTGTTTTTGTTTTAATTTATTTCATATCATTTGAAATGGACTGAATTAAATTGAGCAAGATCAAATCTGATCATCACATCAAGCAAACTCATTGTAAACATATAACAAGCGTGAATCCCAACTTCCATTTATGTTCCCCCAGCATCATTTTTTTTTTAGTTAGACCGTAGATTTATCTTATAAACATCTTACAATGCAACAATTCCATCCCTGAAAGACAGAAACCATGAACTAAAGCAGCAGTTCTTCCATACCAAACAAATATGGACCATCTCTCTCTGAAGCTATGATATTTTGTCATTGACATTATGTCATGTCAGAGACCAACCATTTTAACAAATGACCAAGACATTATGATATCAATTCAACAATCAGCTAATGCAAAGGCTTGGATTTGATATTTAATAAGGATTTATTTCCATAACTGAAGTACAAATTCTAGAGTAATGCTATATGTCCCAACTATTGTACAAAATGATGTGTCAACTAATAAGACATGACACATCAAATATTTCACTAATGACTTGGCATAACCACAACGCGCCACGTGTATTGTACGTCTAATAAAGCGGGTGCTCCGCGTCAGAAATTCATGTGGTGGTATCATATATGTCGGGTTATTATTCGTTTAAACTTAATATTGAACACAAAAATTGAGAAAAACGATTTGCCACATAGGCAGCCACGTCACTTTGTACAAGAGTTTTCGTAAGACTCTTGGAACAAATAGCATTTCTCCTAATTCTACTCTAGCTTAAAGTAAAAGAATGACAAGTTACCTTAACTACACCAGCATCATCTTGCCTACCCCATCCTGCGGCAGAACCTGCTTGATTGGAACATAATAATGTGTTATTGAATTTGATACGATAATTCTAAAGGCATAAGATAAGGAAGATGTAAATAATTTTAGGAGAAAGGATATGCTTTTGCTTGAAATAATATTTTTCCTGCACTACAAATACAGTGAGGTATACTTAGCCACCGTATGCCTGTAGCATACAACTGTGTCATGTCTTCCCTAAATGACTGGCCCTCATTATAAATCAGCTTTGATAGCATGTTGAAATATGAAATGATATCTGATTGGATACTATACAGGGCATCGCAAGAGTTGATTAATAATCGAATAAGAAGAAACCTAAGTTAAGGCTTAATCTATGGAAACAATTAAGCTATTCTAGCTAAGCATAATAAAAAATCATATAATCATGGGCTCCTAATATCTCAACACCCCCCTCAAACTCAAGGTTTTGAAGAATAGGCACTCGTGTTTGCGAAAAAACCACTAAATTTGTGAGACAAAAAGTTGTCTAAAAATTATATATCATCAGACGGCAGATCATGACTATTAGCAAATCCAACGAGCAGGGCAGAGAGGCACGCGTGCTAAAGTTTGTTGATATCGTAGGAAAGGATGACTGATCAGAGCTATCTAACCGCTGAAATGTGGCCAGATTCTAAAGATGACTCCTAGAATGGACGGTCTAACTTGAACAGACCCCAAACAAATGTTGATAACTTAGGTTAGGCACCAACAGGACACGACTTAGTCTAGGTTTTTATGTGTGAAGAAATGTCCACAATTGGAAGCCTTCAAGAATATATACATATAGCATTGAAACAAGAGATCCCAAAACTGTTTCCCAATGGTATTTTGCAGCAAAATGCTGTTAAGAGACCTTCTAGAAGACTGTGAAACCATGTCGAGAAACAAAGAAGTTGGAAACTTGTATATCAAGTAGTGACAGACTTCACATTCTTTCAATAAGGGATTCCTTAACAATCAGCAGTGGTGTAGTTGCACCACAGGAGCTCAAGGAATTCCCCATCCCCTACAATTTGCATTCTCTTCCCATTGATGCACTTCACAACTATGAGCTTTTTTTTTTCTTGAACAACTTATTCTTGTTTACCTTTTCTTGTAATCAACAAATTTAAATTAATGGATTTACTGACCAAAGCTTGCAGTTTGATGAGGCTTATGAGTTATGACTCAAAACCAAAGGCTCCATGACATGTGATAGTTAGTGTAGATTATTAAATAGCTACCATTGGGGACAATACTTTCTCAGTCTCATTCTCAATCTCAAATGTAGTTCTGAAAACAACTTTGCTGTAGTTCGAGCAAATCAAGTCATCATATCAAGCAGATTGGGGACATTTATGTTGAAGTATTCCACATCAAAAGGGTAACTGTTTGAGACTGTTTCATATGACATTTGGCCCCTTCCAAATAATAGATTAGCTTTAGGCTTGAGTACAGGACCAAGCAACAGAGTGAACGGTGGAAATGACAAAGGGGGGAGGATGTACCCTCTGGATTTGTGGTGTATGCAATCTTATACTAAATCTGCTTCAAATATTGATCTTCGTTTATCTATCTCCCCCTCCTTTCCCTTTTTAAAAAAAGTGTAAGAAGGAAAGAGAAATATGTGAGTTAAGTTACCAAGGTGGGCACAAGAGTACACTATACCTGCAACAAACAGCTGGTGTGCAACCGTGGAAACATGAAGAGAAATTTTGCGGGAGAAGGCGTCACGGCAAACAATGCCCTGTAAATTATAGCAGCGATTAGAATAATAACCTGAATAAAACAATTAAATAAGTTGTTTACACCAAAAGGCACAACATTGAGTGCTTTCTGAACTGACCAGATCCTTCACAAAGATATCGAGTGCAGAATACGGTGTATAGTCATTGTCCAACATGTGTGGAACACGGTTTTCATACATCCTGAAAGGAGCCAACATCCAACAAACTGAATTATTAATAAGGAGGGGTGTAGGAAGCTTCATTTCTTAAAACCAAAGCAAATACACTACCGTATTAACCATAATATAAACAATTATAACTGAGGCAAGAACTTGAAATTGCAAACATAAACTCGGATGGTAGTACATGGTTCACTATTTATTCAGTCGCAAGCTACCAAATGTTATGAAACCAGTCATGGAACCGCAAGCTTTTATGTGAACTCATTTTCATGTTTCTCTCAAACAAATAATTGAATTAAAATTTCGTATAAGTCAAACATGAGAGCACAAATTCTGAATTTTAATTGAGTTATAACATGTAAGAGATGGGATTGAGAATGAGATTCGTTGATGATGTTTGGATTAGAACCATCTCAATATCATTCCCAAACCAAAAATCACAATCCAAACACTACCTTAATAAATTAGTCCTTATAATTGTTACATGTTCTTGGTTCTTAGCAGAACCAAAAACTAAGATCCGAAGGGCAAGTTCAAGGGCAAGAACAACCAATTTGATTAATCACAGGAGTTCCATCAAGAGTTAGCAGTATTACTTAGTAAAGAAAAACAATTTCATGTTACAAATAAGGTCATCAAACGAAGGTATTTTTTTTTTCCTTTTTCAAAATTACAGATACTGCTACCAAAACAATGACTTGAAGAGAAGAGGGGCAGAGAACTATTGAGTTATATCATAGTGACACGTACCAAGATGTTCCACTGCTTCTTGAGATGACCTCAAACAACGTTCTTGTATTAAGACCTAATCGAGCTGCAAATGCCATTGCCTCGGCTGCTGATGCAATATGGACTCCAGCAAGTAATTGATTGATCATCTTTACACCACTACAATACACAAGATAGAATAAAGTGATGAACATTAGCTTTTGCAACAGAATTAAGACAAAAACAAATTAATACTTTATGAAAATGAAACAAATACAATCCGTAAGTTTGAGAGCACATACAAGGATGAGCATCTATTGACAAGTTAACAATTCGATACCAATGCATGACCAGAAAAATTAAATACCTTCCCGCTCCACAACCTCCTTTGATTATGTAGAGCTTCTCACTAAGTGCTGTTGGTAACATTCAGCCAAGTATTAATTATGAAGTGAACAATTCAGAAATCCCACAACTCTAAGAACAGAGATTTCTTTCAGATGAAGTTTATATATAACATGCTCAATACCTGATAAAACTATGCCAGTACTGTGGAGAGCTTCATCTGTACCGGAAGCCAAAATCTGACAAGATATATACATACATATATAATTACACAAGAATGTCTGATAAAAAAATCCAGAAAGAGCTCATTTGGTAAATCAGAGATTTCAATCACACACCGTAAGTGTTCCCTCAGAAGCCCTCTTAACACCACCAGAAACAGGAGCATCAACCAATTGCAAACCCTTGCCTTCATCAAAAGCATTTATGGATTGATTATTAGATGATCATTACAGAAAGTTACACACACACACATATATATATAATCAAAGAACCTAATAGAATAAAAAAACAGATTATGAAAAATGATATAAAATACAAAGCTTCATATGAATAGAAAATTTAGAAGTCCAAAATGAGAACTGAAGTCATAAGTAGTTCATTCCTCAAATTTGGAATCCTAGTTTCTAGCTCATGGTAGGCAACAAGTTCAGAATACAATGTATTGCAAAACAAAGCAAACCATTGTTCATTTCAGTATAAAATAACCTAATGACATTCAAACAACAATTCACCATGTTTACACAGATTGAAACATGATATAATGCTGAACCATTACAAAAAGGCTCAGTTTTACAATTTTAATCTTTCCATATTCCATGGATATTGCTTATAATATCTCAACGTAGCTTAAAAATGAAGCCAAAAACCACATGATAACTCACAAGTGTAAGCAACCACAGTATTGGGGCATTATCAATTCTGTAACCTAAATTATCTTACTGAGGACGAAAAAGGCACAATTCCTTACGTAATTCACAAATTCAAATAATAGTTCAGTAGTTGCAACAGTAGCTTTAACCAGTAGGACATACTTTGCAAGAGGTGCTCTAGCTGAGTCACAAATCCAGGAGAAACAGTGGATGAAAGGATTATGGATGCTCCAGATGGAAGGGCTGCAGAAATAAGAAGAATAAGCACAATAGTATTCACAATATTAATTGGTGTACTGAAAAATATTTGTACCTGAAACTGCACCACGATCACCATACAAAACACTCTCAGCTTGATTTTCATTTGTGACCATGATTAACAGCACATCAACATCTGGAAGAAAACACATGTCATAAATGAAAGGTTCTAATCCATCTAAAGAATTCATGAGAAATTAAAATTGAATATGTTACATAAAACATCCGACGACATATTACTTCTACTGCAGCTATCAGGCATGAGATTTTATGATTCAATGCACATAAGTATCATATCTAGAAGTGCTTAAAATATTCTTCATGACACGGCTTAAATGAACAAAAAGATCATCTTGCTGGTTTTACAATTAAGATGTGCTGCCAACAAATCTTTTTTATTTAGAATAAAAAATTAAACAATATTTATTTCATATATTTGTAGGATTAGATGAATAAGATGCAACCTGTATGTAAGTGTATAAAGGCTAAAATGCTATGGTAGAAGAGTGAATGGTGCAACAAACTCACTGAAGCTAATTTCAAAATAGCTCATTACATAAACTTCCAACAAGTGGATCAGCTTAGAATGATCAATTCTCTGTGAACCATTGAACTACTAAATTACCTTTAGCTACCTCAGCCGGAGTCTTTCCAACCAAACCACCGGCATTCTCAAATCGTCTTAATGTTGGTTCATATACCTGTCATCAATGTCATGATGTAAGTACATTATAAATAAAGGTATTGTATACATTTACTTACCGTATCATTCTCAGAGCAGTCCATGTTAAGCAAAAACACCACAGAGATGTGCATACATTTGCATAGAATGCATTTATGCATACATCAAGAGCTATGGGTAATGTGCATTTACATGGTTTCAGAGAAAGATAAAAATAAATTTGAAACATTAAAATTAGAGGATGCAAGTTAGACACTATAACTTATCAGATATTTACAAAAATCCACCACACAATCGGAAAATGCGTCCACAATGGTAATAAAATATAATTTTAATCTAACATGATTTCCAAGCATTTAATAACTACTTGACACCCCACAGATTATGCAGAAAAATATATTTTTTAGATCAATTTCACTCGGCGAAAGCTGAAGTACTACTCTCTATCATAGAGACACAATGTAAATTAGCTGACACTTGCACATTGTAGTTCCTACTGCTGTATAAGTCTCTAAAGAGAAGACATTCAGAAACCAACTTTCTAGTCATTTTCGTGCTTGATGATCCTCAGTACCCCACGAAAGATGTCAAGGAAAAGTATTTTGAAATACAATTCAAAATAGAGCTAATAGTTCCAAATACTTTACAAGTTTTAAAAAGAAAAATATGACACATTTTGTGGTGCTACTCCAAATTAGCTTGAATTTCTCAAATTATCAAATTGGAAATGAATCAAAACATCGGACTCCTCAATTATAGCTTCAGACTCTTTACTGCATATATGACAAAAAATGGATAAAGTCGTGCATAAACATGACCAAAACATTAACAATTAAATGACGTAGTTTCTACTTCAAGCATTAAATAGAACCCTTTGCAGAAGTGAAAACAAGTAGGAGATAGAATTACATCATAACCAATGACGGAGAAATTTGATTTGAGAAGATGAGTTGCCATTCCAAAACCCATTGCTCCAAGACCAATGAATCCAATTCGGCTCACTGCTTTCGATTTGGATGTAACTAGTTTCGCCAATTGCTCAGGGTAGTAGATCTCTGTATTTGCTGCATCTGCAATATTTACTCCAAGTAATTCATCCCAAACCTGTGCAAGATTCCAATGTACAAAAAACATAAAGAAAATTGACACTGAAAATGATTAGAGAATCCCATCAATATAGCTATCATAGTACAAGGACCCTGAAAGGAAGCCTTGCATAGAATCTAATGGTACTTTTATATGCCAGATTTGTTGAGAATAACCTTAACCATTGGAGTATCGCCATTACCACAATTGCCACATGAAGACCCTAAACAGAAAAGGTAAGTAGGTGAGCCGTGAGCGGGAACTAGTTGCTCCCAAGCAGTATATGATTAGTCATTTGACGATTGTATGGTTGCACAACATAAATCGTACCTAGAATAAGTTGCTGATATGCGACCGCAAAGAGTGGAAGAGGAAATGTAAGCGATTTGGCCATATCCGTAACTATGCCCTTAAAATCAAAACAATAAATAATAGTTTCATAAGGTACTTGATAAAAGGTTGCAACCAGAGCACATTGACTTAATAGCTAATAACTCTGAAACCCGAACGTGTATTTTACCATAAATTGACATATCTTTTTGGAAGTCAGTATATCAACTTACTTAACAACAATTAGTTCATGCTTAATGAAAATTCATTCAAAATCACAAAGAATAAAGTAGCTAGAACTCACAGTGCAAAATGAGATTTTCAAGAAAACATTTATAATTCAATTTAGAATGTTATAAGAATACTATATTGTATAATTCCTAACAAAGCTATTGTTAAATTTCAATAATGGTCACATATAAAGATTTAGGCTTCTTCTATTAAAAAATCAACTTTATTAGCAGGGTTGTACCACACCATTAGTGATCTTTTTCTCCTTTTAGTGGAAAATATGGATACCAAGCTTTTAGTCACTCTCCTCTATGAGGGATTTCTTGAACCGGTAAACATTATTTTGTATAGTTAAGTTACAGAAGCAAGTGTGTTCACTAGAAAGAATCTGTGAATGCTGTAATTTCATTTCCAAATAGTAGAGCATGAAACAAAGAACTCAGACACAAAATGAATCCTTCAATAGTTCTAACAAAGACATCATCATATCCAAACCCAAATGCAATCTATCAAACATGTTCTTCAAAATGAAGTATATAATTCAGCATACGGTTGTTAAATGAAAGAGCAAATACTAAGTTGGAGCAAAAGCAATAATTAAATTGCAATAGTATAGAAGTAACCAAAACTTATAAATGAAGTAAATGTCAAATTGAAAGTAGAAATCAAACATAAAAAGCATATCTTTAAAGCAATCTTACCAACTTTTGAACAAAAGAATCCAAGAATTTATGTTTTGTATGAATACCCTTTAACAACTGGGGAACATGATTCATGAAAATCCTGCATACATAAAGTTCCACCCGGAGACAAAATATGAATATTTGAATTAAGATCCAGTTGACATAAAAGATGGAAACAAATCATTCAAAGGCCTGAGCGTTGATCATATCTAAATGATAAACGTTAGATGATATATGCATTTTTAGAATATAAAAGTTCAACAATCATTTTGCCTACTTGTTCGTGTGTGCCATGGGTCAGCTCATCTGGCTGGCTGCCAAATCATATGTGGTGATATAAACCATTAAAGTTCTAGAAGCTTGTGTATCTAAGGTTATTGGTATACATAATTAGCCATTATGACACCATGTGTTTTATATAATGTGATAGTGTCAGAGATGCATAGAAAGCCCAACCATTATAGTATATATGTTATCATGCAGAAGCTTTACTCGGGCGCTATCACTCATGTACCGATACTATCCTACAATACTTTCATATTGGTAATATTTAAGGCAATAAAGGAAGGAACAGTCATAAATTGAGTTGTTGCTACTTATGTAAGGCCTCCAACAACACCTGGCAATATGGGTTGCGAGCCTAAACAAATGAGGGGGTGAACAGAGCACAGGCCCTTCCTCCACCATCTGATGGAATTCAACTATGAAAATGAGGAGATGATCAGGAGTCCAACACAAGACCACAAGGTGGTCAAGCTTCGTCACCATGATGATAAGTTTCCAACCCATATGCCTAAACCAAGGAAGCACGAATACGGGTACGAGTACCCGGTACGACGGTATGGCTAATTTTCTTAAAACCTAGGGCACGGGA